>JAPFFP010019540.1:0-16512 GCA_026153255.1 Solanum medicagineum
AATAGACATAGTTGAGAGTTTCACCAATAACAATGGAGGAGATAGGTACCACAAGTTGCAAACCCACAAGCTTGATTGATCAACAATGAGTACAAGGCAAAATTTGCAATTCCCAAAAATCAGTTTTACCAAAGAGAACACTAATCTACTCTAAAACCTAAGAAAATCTTCAAAATTATATTGAGAAATGTCTATAGTTCGAACTCTCCCTAAAAAAACCTAACTTAAACTATTTATAGTATTTACAAAACAACCCTAGAAATCAAGCAGAAAAGACATCTGACATCTGATCAATTTTGCAGTTACGACTCATAGGTTGGCCTACGAGTCGTAGTCGGGGTTGAGTATCAGGTTTTTGGCATCTTGGACTGAACTGGTACGACCCATAGGTACGAGTCGTTACTTGAGCTACGACTCATATGTTGGTCTAGTAGTCTTGGCCTTCAGTTTTTGGTCTATTATTTTGACTCTTCGATTCTTGCTACGAGTTCGCTTATATGAGTCATAGTGTGTCTTAGAACTTGTAGGCTGTGGCTCGAAGGGGTGACCTTCAGTTGGTAGATTTCTTATTTTTGGTCTCTGATTCCTCCTACGATACCCCCTACGACTCGTAGCGTGAGCTAGGACTCGTAGAAGAGCTCGTATGGCCTATACTTCAACAAAATCTGCAACTTTTCTTTAAAATCATGCCAACCTTACTTTTCTGCAAGATTAACACAAAAACACATCAAAATACTAAAATTCGCTTTGAGAACTCATAAAATCCTTTGTTTTAGGCATCAAATGTGCTGTAATTTGATAGCACATCAAAGCTCAAAGAATCATTACATAACTTTTCAAACAACACCTCTAAACTCAATATTGAGTGGGGGCCAAGAAAACTTTCTATGCTCACCCTCATAGTCAAAATCATACATCAAGAGAAAGAGAGTGTTTTAATAACATAAGATCAAAGACATTGTCCCTGGAAGTGAGGACTCACCAAGCTTGCTTTGAGGATAGTACTAGCCACGTGGAGGAGGAAGATGATCAAGTGGAGCTCTGGTTCTTACATGGTAGCATCATGTAGGCATAAAGTATGTGTTAGTATGTTTGAATGTACTAAGTATGTAGTATGCAATGCAACAATACATAGGCAACATAATCGAAATGCACCATTAGGCAAGGGATGATCATATAGCAATATGGCATGCATGAATGGTACTTAAAGTAAACATGCTTACATAAAACATCTTACATGTTTAGTAAGAGACCATAATTATAGAGTCCAAGACCTACCACCTCATTGGAAAGGTGATTGAGGTACCAACCCCTCAATTGGTTGATGATTGTCACACTCTACCATCCATGGTGATTGAGGTATCAACCCCTCAATTGTTTGATGGTTGTCACACCCTACCATCCATGGTAATTGAGATATGGACCCCTTAATTGGTTGATGGTTGTCATACCCTACCACCTATGGTGATTGAGGTATCAACCCCTTAACTGGTTGATGGTTGGAACACCCTACCATCCATGGTGATTGAGGCATAAAACCCCCTCAACAAGGTATGGTCAACTTGCAACACTATAGATACTTTTCATGAATTCGACACATATTTACCTTCCTTTCATCATCATAAAGTCATTCATGTCATACGTCATGCAATGGATCATCAATAGCCCAAGAATCTAAAATCGGACATTTTGTTAAACACTTGGCGGATATATAATGCCAGTGTAAAATCATACAATTAAAGAGTGAAATCATGTGACAAAAATCAATGTAAATCAACACACCAACACTTGTAGTACCCTCATGCAAGTTACATCAAACCCCTTCATCAAATCACATAATGGATCATAGATTCAAGCTCAAATTATGCTTAAACAGTCACATTTTATGAAACCCCAACACAGTTTATAGACAAATTTATAATAAGTAAGACCCATAAGTAAATCAACTTAGAAACATCCAATTTATGTAAAACGGAAGGTTGGGCAACATGGGTGAAAGGACCCCAATGGTTGAAACCCACATACCTCAACTTTAGAGATTTCCTTGATGAAGATTTAATAAAGAACTTGAAGCTTGAATGAAATCCTTAGATCTGGAATGAAATTGGGACACTTGAATTTTGGGAAATATTTGTCTAAGTGTTAGAGAGGGTTTTGGGGAATGTATTGTAAGATATGGAGTTTAAACATGACTAAGTATAGGTGATTTTACGCATGGGAAGACTTAGGCCCAAGGCCTCAAATCCTTGGACTGAAACAGTGAACTGGCATAAAATTAACAATGGTCTGCACCTTGGTCGCGTTGTACCGCGCGAATCGATTCTGCTTTTTGTCATTTTTGAAAATTGAAATTTTGATATGGTTGCTCTAAAATCGGGGTTAGATTCATTTCCCACTCAATTTTCCCCCTGGTCACGAATATGAAGTCAGATTTTTGATATCCCGCACAGATTTTGAGATATATGAAAATTACGATTATGGGCACTTCTGAGGAATATTTTCAGTCACAAATCCATGTCACTTATCAACGTAGAGGCATGACACTCCTTATTAACCAAATCGGATACCCCCATCACAAACTCATTCATTCTAAACCTTTGGTCGACAACAAATTGTGGAGCATATTTGGGGAGTTGGTTGAACCTGAGGGCATACTCCCTCACACTCATAGATCATTACTTTAAGTTCATGAACTCCATCATTTTGTCCTCCTTAAGCTCAAGGGGGAAGAACTGGTTGAGAAATGCCTCCTTAAACTCTTCCCAAAGAATCATTTTGTTGTTCCCCTTCTCTGCTTTCCATTGGGTATACCATATTTGAGCCACCCACTTAAGTTGGTAACCCGTCAACTCTGCCTTCTCCTCCAACCTAACACCTATAATAGGCAATACCTTGTACACCTCATCAATAAATTTTTGAGGGTCCTCATCCCCTTTAGACCCCTAAAATTCTGGCAGGTTTATTCTAGTGAAATCTCTCACCATTTAAGCCGGTGTAGGACAATGAGGGGCTTAGGCCCCTTGGTTGATTTGATTGGTCATGTCATGGGTGAGCATAGTGATAGCATCCCAGAATTCCTCATAAGCCGCTCCCCCATCTTGAGGAGCTTGAGGAGCAGGAGGAGCTGGTTGTTCCTCGAGTACATGTGCTCTTCTTCCTCTTGTGTTAGGCACGATCGAAAGATGGCAAAGAACATTGGTTAGAGCGGAAACCTTACCTGACCCTATAGCATAAACATAGATCATGAACAAGGGAAAAATTTCCTAGAACATCTCATAGCCTCTTACTCATAGTCGTGGTGCACTTCACAACCATGAATAAGAGTCTAGTTGATGTGGTGTGTTGGATGCCGAGGAACATTAACAACCTAGTGCTCAGATACCATCTTTGTCATGACCCAAGCGTAGGGACTAAAAGTGACATGGCATATGGGGAACCCGAAGGGACCCCAAAACAAGCCTCTTAGCATATCATTACACATACTTGGTTGCGAAAGCAATTAAACAACAACAAAAGAACATTAAATAAGGATAAAGGGGCTAAGGGAGTCTTTGATAGCTTAAAAACATACGAGAGTCAAGACAGTCAAAGGTCAAAGCATCATTACATAACTTGTCCAACAACACCTCTAAACTTAGAATTGAGTGGGGGCCAAGACAACTTTTCAGGCTCACCCTCAAAGTCAAAAGCATACATCAAGAGAAAGAGGGTCTTTTCATAACATAAGATCAAAGACATTGTCCCGAAATTGAGGACTTACCATTCTTGCTTTGAGGATAGTACTAACCACGTGGAGGAGGAAGATGATCAAGTGGAGCTCCAGTTCCAACATGGTAGCATTATGTAGGCATAAAGCATGCGTTAGTACATTTGAATGTACTAAGTATGTAGGATGCAATGCAACAAGAGATAGGCACCATAATCGAAATGTATAATTAGGCAAGGTATAAGCATATAGCAATATGGCATGCATGAATGGTACTTGAAGTAAACATGCTTATACAGAACATATTACATGTGTAGTAAGAGACCATCATTATAGATTCCAAGGACTACTATACCCTTGGGAAGGCGATTGAGGTATCAATCCCTCAATTGGTTGATGATTATCACACCTTACCATCTATGGTAATTAAGGTATCAACCCCTCAATTGGTTGATGGTTGTCACACCCTACCATCCATGGTGATTGAGGTATCAACCCCTCAATTAGTTTATGGTTGTCACAGCCTACCATCCCTGGTGATTGAGGTATTAAACCCTCAATTGGTTGATGGTTGTCACACCCTATCGCCCATGGTGATTGAGGCGTAGCATCCCCTGAACAAGGTGTGGTCATCTTGCAACACTATAGATACTTTTCATGAAATCAACACATATATACCTTCCTTTCATCATCATAAAGTCATTCAAGTCATACGTCATGCAATAGATCATCAATAGCTCAAAATTTCAAAACTGGACATTTTGTCAAACACTTGGCAGATATATAATGATAGTGTAAAATCATGCAATTCAAGATTGAAATCACGTGAGAAAAATCAATATAATCAACCCATCAACACTTTGTAATACCCTCATACAAGTTACATCAAAACCCTTGGTCAAATCACATAATGGATCATAGATTCATAGCTCATCTCATGCTTAAATAGTCACATTTTATGAAACCCCAACATAGTTTATAGCCAAACTTATAATAAGTAAGACGCATAAGTAAATCAACTTAGAAACATGCAATTTATGTAAAAAGGGAAGGTTGAGCACCATGGGTGAAAGGACCCAATGGTTGAAACCCACATACCTCAACTTTGGAGATTTACTTGATGAAGATTTGATTGAGCACTTGAAGCTTGAAAGAAATCCTTAGATCCAAAATGAGATTGGGGCATTTGAATTTTGGGTGAAATTTTGTCTAAGTGTTAGAGAGGGTTTTGGGGAATGTATTGTATGATGTGGAGTTGAAATATGACTAAGTATAGGTGTTTTTGCGCATGTGAAGACTTAGGCCCAAGGCGTTAAAGCCTTGGACTGAAACAGTGTACTGACACAAAATTAACACTAGTCAGTGCCCTGGTCGTGTTGCGCCAACAACGTAGATCCATTCTGTTTTTCATCATTTTTGGAAAATGCAATTTTTATACGGTTGCTCTAAATTCGAGGTTAGACCCATTGCCCACTCAATTTTACCCCTTGATCACGAATATGAAGTCGAATTTTTGATATCAAGCATGGATTTTGAGATATATAGAAATTACGATTATGTACACTTTTGAGGCACATTTTTGGGAACTTTTTGGGGCGTTTCATTGCATCAAGGAGGCCGGGCTGGTTCCAAAGTGAATCATAATGCCCTTGCCTCATTGTCAGTTCAAGCGATGTCATAACCCACACAAATAGACATAAATTAACAGTGCAACTCAATGATGCATGTAAACATGAGAGTAGCATTGCAATAGAGATACTAAGGCATGAGGCTCATACAAATCATATGCATCTAGGAATAATATCGAGTGTCACAGCTAATGTCCATACCATTATTATATTTTAGGTCATCATAACTATATCAATAATCAAGAAAACCAACCATATCAGACCTAACTCATCCCAAGTAAGCAAGAATATCAATATTATGGACCTAACTCATCCTAAATATTCACATGTAAGAATGATACTGATCCTGCCTCGACCGAACAAATACAAGTATAACATTATCACTGGACCTTACTCATCCCAACTGGTCTAACAAGACTCATCAAGTCAAATTCTATCTCAAATTCTCATCAACTCCTCATTATTCAACTCAGTTCATCAATATGATCAAGATTATACAACAATTCCGCTCAACCAACTTTCCTTACCATTATCATTTCAATCACAACAACCCAATTGCACAATTGTCCATCTAAATCTCACAATTATCACATGACAAGATCAATAACTCAAATCCAGTCCCAAAAAGGTTAGTTGAATCTACCTTGACTCCAAAATGCACTCATACAAGCTTTCAATCACCTCAAGTCCTCAAATTGATCATCCAATTCGATCAAGCACCATAAAAAATAGTTACTAATCATCAAGAGGAGCATTTTGATACCAATATTGGCATGGTTTACGCTTAGGAGCAAAATGGTCAAAATTAAGGCTAAACTTCGAAAGTCTCAAATCTGGATATTGATTTCAGAATCATGTTCTACTCAAAAAATGGAGTTCATGGGGAAAATCCCATTAAAATCAAACCTAAATTGAATGAGAAATCAAGGGTTAAAGTTTGAAAAACATAGTCCAAAACCCCCAAATTTTGGGTGATTAATTTTATGAAATCAAGGATAGAATCAGGATAAAACTCATGAAAAATGATTATTTTAGTGTTAGAAACACTTATCCAATACAAGTCTTCAAAAATCTTTCTTCAAAATAGTCCCAAAAAGCTTAGAAGTTGAAAATGAGTTAGAAAGGGTGTCTCTCGGGTTTTTATAACTGACCAGCGAAATGCTCTTCGCGAACGCGAGTGGAGAACCAAGTCCACTCCGTGAACGCGAGTAGAGAACCAAGTCCAGCTCAGTGAAAGCGGCTGGAAAACCAGGTCCATCTCCATTAACGCAGAAGTAAAAAGGGGCTGCACCAGGAACTATGCACCAACAAAATTAGCCAACATCAAAAACACAAAAATAGTACTTGGAACTCATCCAAAATTAGAATTTCAAAAACCAAATATGTATCCATACCAAAACAGCGATCCAAACTCAATGGAATAATCAGAATTTGATTCTGAGGTCTCCACGATACATTTACCACTACAAGTTCAATAAACTAATTTAAACTCAAAATTACCAAAACTATCCTTCGCAACTCCAAAAATTCTGACAAGACCATTTCTAGTGTTATTTTCACCACCTTGAGCTAGTGGAACTGACGAAATTCTGATCCAAGCTTCCGAACTCCCAATGTTGACCAAAGTCAAACTTTGATTTTGAAAATGACTAGAATCACAACTTTGGGCCTAGAAACCACATTTTTAACTCCAAATTCAGTTCTGCAACATCGTGCAGTTCAGGTTCGACATTCCAGAGCTAATGGAATCGACGGATCCACGATCCGACCTCTGAAACTCAAAATGACACAAAAACTCACTTTTTCAACAACTTAAGCTTTCAAAAGGACCAAAACTCATATTCTCAACTTTTAAAACTCAGGATTTCAATTCCAACTATTCAAATAATTCAAAGTAGGCTCAAAGCAACTTCTGAAAGGGTAAAAAGATAATTTTCACAGATAAAGCCAAAAATGTCCAATGAGGTCATTACATTAGGCAACATCTAAATGACATCATGGTCTTAGAATGTGTGCATTAGTAGCCCTCACTCTAGATCTCAAAGAACTATCACCTCCCGGTCTCAAGTGCTTAGATGAAACTGTCATCTTCGAATTTCTGTTGTGATATCCTTTTCCTAATCACTATCTCCCTCCGGGGCAAGCAATGAATAAAGAAAGGTTCTTAATGCATGCACTCATCAAGAAAGACTTTTAGATGAAGAACATCACAAGACGTGTAACATAAATCCCGATAAAGACCTTAGTTTTGCCTACTTTGTCAAAACGTCATGGTTCCCACAACTATGTGGGTTTAAATTATCGAACTTGCAAGAAATAAAACATAAATTACAGTATAATTCATGTTTAGACTACTTAGAAGGAAGAAGCAATCCAAGTCTTGAATCACACGGATAATTGAGAGCCAAAACTAGATTCTAACTTCAAACGATAATGAAAACACACAACCAAAAAGTTTTGCTAATTTGCTACTGTCCAGGCGTGGTTTTAAATGTAAAGTCACAGGAAAATTAAGTTATTTTGCATTTATTGGCAGCCCAAAAATGTGGGAATTAATTTGTCCTTTGATAAAAATAAAACAAGCTTATATAGTAACTAAAACCTAAACCAAAACAATGTAGGAAATACAATCCTAATCAAACTAGGAAATGTGTAAATCTGGACGAAATTCTTTTTCGAGGGACTAACCACGGATCATGGTTATTTTCACGAGCCTTCAACCTCTACTTGATGTCTTCCTTGGCATGAAAAGAATCTAGGAAACCTTGGCCTTTAGAACACCTTCATGACTCATAAAGTGTCCATGTGTAGTAAAAGGTATCATGCACCTTGCCTTTGCGCGCAATATTGTCCAGTGTTCCATGGTGATTTTCATGAACATGAGCACAAATGTTGGTCATTTTCAAGGCCAAAAATGGCCCTCTATGGCTCTTCATTTGGTCTTAAAACTGTCCAACGCAGGTTCCACTTCATGAGCACTTTCACGACTCTTGAAGGTGTACAGGAGTCGTGAAAGGCTGCCTTGCTCTGTACCTTTGCAACTTGGGATTTACCACTGCCTTGGTGCCTTTCACAAGATGAGCCCAATGCTATCTGAATCTCTCGTGTACCAAGCCTTATTATTCTTTGAGACTTTATTAATAATTATTGGGTCATCTTGGAATATCTTGGCCATGAATGATCCTTCACAGGCTGCATTAATAATTGGTTTAGTGACAAAATTGTAGGATCTATAAAATACCACTTTCAGATGTTCATCTGTGAAATTGTGGTTTCAGAACTACTTCAATTTCTGTCTAAACATTTCCCAAATCATAGTAGGGCCTCTGAAGGTTTATGCTTCTGATCATTTACTTCATCCTTGAGTTGCAACTTTTGAGATGGTGGAAAGAACCTCTCCGAAAAGGCTTCTTTCAACTACCTCCGGCATGTGATAGAATCATGAGGCAAATCATTGAGCCACTTCATTTCCTCCCTAGGTAGAGACAATGGAAATAAATGTAGGCGGATGGTTGCATGACTCACCTCAAGAATTTTCAAAATGAGTTGCATGTGGCAATGAAGTTCATCAAGTGCTGATTTGCATCCTCACTAGCTGCTCCACTGTATAAGCCCTTCAAAAATTAACATTTGCAGCATAGTGCTTGTGATAATGAACTTCACTCCATGAGGAAGTTAAGTACTGTACCACCAGTAGCACCCGCACCATCCAAGTCAGCATCATCACCATATAATAAAGTTATAGGCCTCTGATCTTGGCCTTGTAGTGTTGGTTGATGTGGTGGTGGCGGTAGGAGTTCCTCATTTAATACATTTCTTCCATCATTATCCTGGTGTGGATTGTCACCTAGTTCTCGTACTATTTTTGCCTCATGCTCTTATGCATTCATCCCTCTGATTGATCTTTGCAGCTCAGGATCGTAATGAATCAAAGATGAACCCTTACTACAAGTGTCTGGAATACACAACGTGTTCCCTACACAGAAACAAATAAAAAACAAAAAGTAAAATCAGGAAATAGAACTAAAATAAAAAATAGAAAACTAGTAGATTATTTCAAAAGTCGTATTTCCCAGCAACGACACCATTTTTGATAACATTCAAATGTACTTCTATGAAGAAACATAGACGATCGTTACAGTCTATTACCTAATTAAGATTCGGGGTCAATCCTATGGGGAATAGGTTGAAACAATCTATTAGTTATCCTATCTCAATCATTGCTTCTATTTTCAGAAAACAAGCAATGAAAAAAATGTAAAATTGCGGGTTTTAAACTAAGGATAATGACTAACTACAATTACGATTGCGAATGCAAATGTAAACTATGGCTTAGATAGTATGAAAAGAGATCAGGATTGCAATCCCTTGACATATAACTAGTAAACAATTAACATTGGTTATATTGTTCATTGTATTGCATGCAAATTCTCGCGAGTTAGGTAACATCTAGTTCACGTCCCGTTCCTTCCTAGAGTATTTCATTCATCTCCTCTGGTATCAAAATGTGTGCATTACTAACCCTCGCTCTGTATCACAGAGAACTATGACCTCCAGATCTCAAATGATTAGACGAAGTTGTCGCCTTTGAATTTCTATTGTGATATCCTTTTCCTAATCACTACCTCCCTTCCGAATAAGCAATGAATACGGGAAGGTTCTTAATGTGTGCACTCATCAAGAAAGACTTTTAGATAAAGGACATCACAAGACGTGCAACACAAATCCCAATAAAGTCCTAACTTTTTCCTACTTTGTAAAAATGTCATGGTTCCCACAACCCTAGTTGTGGGTTTAAATTATCGAACTTGCAAGAATTAAAACATAAATTATAGTGTAATTCATGTTTAAACTACTTAGAAGGAAGAAACAATCCAAGTCTTGAATCACACGGATAATTGAGAGCCAAAAACTACATTCCAACTTCAAATGATAAAGAAAGCACACAACCAAAAGTTGTGCTAATTTGCTATTGTCCAGGCTTGGTTTTGAATGTAGCGTTGCTGGAAAATTAGGGTGTTTTGCGTTTTTTGGCAGCCCCATAACATGGGGATTAATGTATTTTTTGATAAAAGTAAAACAAACTTATATAGTAACTAAAATCTGATCCTAAATAATGTAGGAAGAACTACCATAATCAAACTAGGAAACTTGGAAATCTGGACGAAATTCTCCTTCGGGGACTGACCATAGATCGTGGTCGGTTTTATGAGCCTTCAACCTCTCCTTGATGTATTCATTGGCATGAAAAGAATCTACCAAACCTTTTCCTTCACGAACACCTTCACAACTCGTGAAAGTGTCCGCGATTCGTGAAAGGCATCATTGACCTATCCTTTGCGTGCAACACTGTCCAGTGTTCCATGGTGCTTTTCATGAGCAGGACCATGACTCTTGGTCCTTTTCAAGACCAAGAATGTCCCTCCATGGTTCTTGAATTGGTCTTGTAACTGTCAAACTCAGGTTCCTCTTCACGAGCACTTTCACAACTCATGAAGGTGTACAGAAGTCGTGAAAGGATTCCTTGCTCCATACTAACTAGGGATTTAGCACTGTCTAGTTACCTTTCATGAGCACCTCAAAACTCGTGGAGTGCACCATGAGTCATGCAAGGGCTCGTGGTAAGGCCTTCGATGACGTTCCTGGATGCATTCACCTAGACGACCATGTTCACGATCGGTCAAGTTCACCACGTGTTGTGAATGGCTCCATGATGCTCTTGCTTATTCCTTTTTGCTCCAAACTATCTCATATACTCCTGGACCACTTAGTTACTACTTCTACTCATCTTTACCCCACCATATGAGCTGCTTGACTTGGTATGGGCAGTAGCAACTTCCCAGCACAACATCAACAAAGTGTCTTGATTGTTTTCCTAGATAGCCTCACACTTGCGAACTTTATCATTGCTTTGGCCTAGTCACTGTTTTCAAGCCTTATAACTGTATCACATGATCCTTATGCTTATCCAAGTGTTCACACAAACTATTCTTCCCAAGTACAACTCCATTTTCAGCTCAAATTAGCCCAATGTCTATAAATCCAATGAAATCTTTGTTTTCCTACAAAATCAACATAAAACGTGTCACGACCCAAGCCTAAGGCCTAGACATGACACGGCGAATGGGAACCCGAAGGAACCCAAATAAGCCTCTTAGCATATCAATCACATATCCTTGGTCGAGGAAGCAAAGTAAACAACATCAAGAGATTTAAATAAGGGTGAGGGGACTAAGGGAAGTCTTAGATAACCATAAACAACCAAGAATCAAGAACATAGCATAATTACATCACTTGTCCAACAACACCTATAGCATAGATAGGGCCGGGGCAAGACACTTTCCAGGCTCACCCTCATAGTATCAAGAGTGCAACATAAGGAAATAACATAAGCAACAGTAGCATAGCTAGTGTCCCCGAACTTGAGGACTCACCAAAGCTTATCTTCAGATGTCCAAAACTAACCACGTAGAGGGTGATCAAGAGGAGCTCCGGTTCTTACATGGTAATATCATGTAGGCATAGTGTATAAGTTAATACATTTTAATGTACTATGTATGTAGGATGCAATGCAACAAGTGATAGGCAACATAATCAAAATGCATAAGCACAAGCAAGAGATAGTATAATATCATATGGCATGCATGATAAATGCTTGAAGTAAAACATGCTTAGTCATAATCAAGGAACGTAATTTTGGTGTATGCTCGAAACTTACAGATACATTCTTGAGATGGGCCACATAACCACCCACTTTCCTTACGGTATAACCTTTTCAAAGAGTTTTACCAATACCCCTACCTTATGGCATAGTCTTTTTGGTAGGTAGTATAAGACGTCCTCTACTTTATGATATAATCTTTTAGGTAGGAGCTGCGAATTATTCTACATTACAATATAATATTTTTGGTAGGAAACATGAACTGTACCTTACGGTATGGCCTTTTTGGTAGGTGTTATAGGATGTCCTTACCTTACGATATAATCTTTTCAGTAGGAGCCATGAGTCATTCTACCTTACGACATAGCCTTTTCGGTAGATCGTATATAATACCTATACCTCACGATATGATCGTTTTGGTAGGAGTCATAAAAATAGTTCATCAAACCATCATATTCAAGCATCAAGAAAGAACTTTTCATTTTCCCAAGATCACAATAAACATGGGAGCCCAACAATTCACTTGCAATGCCATAGTATGCATTTTGAAACGTCCCAAAAAGTGAAAATCCATGATTGATTGTCATGCATCGACAATATATCATTGATAAACTTTTTTATCAGTATACACAAATTACATCCTGTTAATTCAAGAAATACTCTTTTAGAGTATAAAATAATGCTTTTAAAACAAGCTTCTATACCCCGTAAACATACTAGAATTTAACTAAATATATTTTTTAACAAAGATAATGAAATCAATATTGATCTATATAATGATGTAAATGTTGAAATTAGTTATGAAAGTCATAGGAAGACGAACCTTCAGAAGATGGTGATGAGAGTGAACCTGAGGAAGAAATTGATGATATTAGAGTTTTTTCTCAAAAAGATACTAGTGTAAGTCTTCATAATCAACGTAAACACGGTGTGTATGAAATGTTAAATCATGATATACCCTACTTAAATACATTGGAGAATGAGAAAGATATTTTCATGTCGATATGTGAATCTGAGATGGAATATTGCTATATTTGGCCCGAGGAAGCCAAAAAAGACTTGAAAAATGTATATCTTTAAGTAGTAAAGAAAAATTAAAATGAACTGTAACGATTTGGAGTTTGCAAAAAATAATGAATTCAAGGTGGTAGCATCAACATAGAGTCTATGAGTTGTAAGATGCGAGTTTTATAATTTATTGGACTGCTTGTGGTTTCTTCAAGGCCGAAAAGTTGGAGACAACCGGAAATAGGAAAATATTCTTCCTCTAACATTTCTTATTGTAAACAAAGAGTTAAAAGAGGCATGGAAGTGGTTTTCTAAAATTTGAGCACACATGTGATTCAAGGCAAAGATATATGTGCTATATCTAATAGGGAAAAAAGAATCTTGACTAGTTTTCAAGAGTTATAATGATTTTAGGAACCTCGAGCCTTCCATTGATTCTGCATAAGGCATCTTAAGAACATTTTTCAATACAGATATTCAAACAAGGCCCTTAGATTGATGTGTAGGGTTGCTCCAGCCCATCAAACAAAAGAAAGATCAAATCCTTGATGTGGCAAATTAAAGAAGAAAATATCGAAACATATAAAAATATCATGGAAGTTCCCTTGGACAAATGAACTGTTAGCCATTAAGATGAAACAATATTGTAGGTGCAAACAACAAATCTTTCAGAGTCATTCAATGGATGCTTGAAAAAAGCACGAGGCTTTCCTGTCAGTTCTATGGTTAGACTTTCATTAGAGCAAACTGTTGCATGATATACAGGTAGGTCTCAATAGCACACCAACTTTTGGGACAAAATAGAATATGAATTGGGAGGTTTAAAATGAAGTGGGAGAAAAATTATGGAAGTTCAAAAGGTCACTTTGTTTTTAATTGGAATATACCCATAGGGGTATAGGAGGTTAGATATATATAGGGTGATGGTACTGGTGGTAATTCTTATTGTGTTTCATTGAATGAAAGAGAATGTGATTGTGGAAAATGGTTTAATTTTCACTTTCCATGTTCACATGTCATGACAGTCACTACTGGAATGGGAGGGCTATTAGCGAGCATTTAACAATTAAGAATTATGTTACAACATATTCTGTGTCATTTTCATCCACTGGTTATGAGGCTTATTCGCTATCTCCTAGTTTTAGAATAAAAAGTCTTAAATTCTAGTTCCAATCTGACAAGGAAAACTAGAATGACTAATGAGATAAATCATGGTCTTGCAATATATGGACGATCTTATAGGTTATGTAAGAAGATCATACATGATAGGCATCGATGTCCAAATTGTAATTAAATTTAAGTTGGTAGTCATTTAGTTGGCTAAGTTATTTATTGTTAATGTATTAGTTGCTTTCTCGTCATTCAGAAAATTTTAGTGGTATTAATTTCCTTTCAATTAGCTATTATAATTGTGTTAATATATCAGTTATTTCTTGTTAATATTAATGTATACAAAAGAAGAAGCACCAAACCTACTTCATTTCACAAGATATTACACATACTCAATGTTGCATCCAGATCTCTGCTATTTCATGCTTGCTATACGGCATCTCCTTCTTGCATGACCTATTCGTCTTCTCTTCTCTGATGAGCTTGTTGTTAATATCTCTGGTGAAGAAAATGTTTGTTTCAAAGCCAACATGAACACAGTGTTAGTTTTTAACTTGGTCTAACTACCTGGAGTACTAAATAAAAAATTCAAAAACTATTGCACTCTATGTAACAATATGTGGTTTCTAACCGTAGCAAATTATCACATCTAGTAATTAAACATATAACACAGATTTAAATGCTTATTCAATGTATACATAATGATTTTAAGAAAAACTCAAAAGATAACCTTCATGTCATTATTGGATTCTGAAAAAGCATTCTAGGGGAGTTCTTGACCTTTGTCATTGTTATCCATTGCTTTCTTCTTTTTGCCATGCTTGTAAACATAGTGACGCCCTAACAAGTAAGGGTAAACTTTTAATTATTAAACATAAAAAAGTATTAAGAATTGTGAAAGTAGCACTTCCACAATGCTTATGAAAAATGACACGCCTCTCCTTCATGGATGGTTACGTTCACCACCTTCACTTTCATTCTCACTTCATCATTGACATCATCTAACTCATTACCTTCTATATCAATGTTGGAGTCACCTAAATCTTTAATAGATAGCATCAAGGATGTCAATGGACATTGGCACGGACGGTGAGGTAAAGTTTAGGGCATCCTCAAAATGTTAAGGCCGATAACAACCAAATACATTCCCAAGTGAAGAGCTTGCTACAGTGATATTTTTGGCATCATGTCTCAAAATATTTTAGGATTAATTGGTTGATATGTCATACCTATGCTCTAGAAGTGAAACACCCCCTAGTTCATCCCACCTAGTCTGATGTAAGTGCCTAGGAGAAGCTTAGAAAAATGACTTAGAAAAGTCCCTGGAAGAAACCATGAAGGGCCATCTATGAATCGTAAATATTAATTACTCTTTTTCTATTCATTAGTATCTTGATCCAGTCACTAAGACTAGGGGGTTCTAATGTTGGTCACCATTAGAAAGCATTCGATACAAAAAGAATTAATTAATACATGCATGCACACTTTTCAAGAATTATCATTTATCCAGTTTTATCTTGTTAGTTCTTCATAGTTCCCACCACCCTAGTTGTGGATTTATATAGCACCCCCTAATTCCTTTTACCTAATACGGGGTAGATGCATAGAGGATGATGAAAAAAGACTGAGAAAAGCTATAGAAGTAAGTTCATGACTTGGTGAAATAACTCGTGGAATACGTCTCATAAAACCCCCTAGATGACTTGGTGAATTCTCTAAGTCTTATGCCTACATACAAGATGGTATAAGACTTATAAAGTATTTTATGGCTCGCAGAGGAGGTTTGTGAAAAATTCCAGCAACTCTAAATTCAGAACCCTTTATTCATGAGAGGTAGTTTATGACATGTAGAATAGTTTACAACTAGTAGGAGAGGTCTCGTGCCAAATTTCAGTAGCTCAGATTTTCAGACCCCTCATTCATGAGAGGATGTCTACAACCCGTAGGATTCTCTATGACCTATAGAGGGGGTTTTGAAGACTCAGGCGATAGGTTTTAAGAAGGGTAATTTTGTTTATTCCTACCCTTTTTAATTTAAACCCTGGACATTTTGGACTTAATTTAAGTCCTGAAATGAGACCCTAAATGTATTTTCCACCATTCTTCACACTTAGGGCTTTCTTGAGATCACAAGAGGAGGGAGAAAAGCCATAATTCTTGGTTCTAGCATAGGGATCCATTAATGTTTGATTGTTTCTTCTGTCTCCAGGTATATAAGGCTTACTAAAGTGTGGAACCACCTTCTTCCACATGCCCCTTTCATCTACTTGAGTCAAGATTTGCGAAAAGAGTTGAGATTTGGGAAATTCTATTATCCAAATACTAAATTCTTGTCATTATTATGAATTCTCCTAATAATGTATGAGGTACTTGCTGCATTGCATAGTTTCTATGTTAGA
>JAPFFP010019559.1:0-16511 GCA_026153255.1 Solanum medicagineum
TTTTGGCTTGTTATCACTGTTTATCTGCTTTAAGGCATGTTAAAGGTAGAAACCCCTCATAATACGTATAGTAAGCGCATAGGTACAGGTTGGTTCTCTCGGGTCTTATCGGCAACGGGTGCTAGTCCACCCTAACGGGACTTGGGGCGTGACACATTCATGTATTATTCATATCTTTGTTCTGAGCTTTTTAACGGTGTCCAACATTAGAACTCGCCTTATTATTACTTGTCGGACCAAGGGGTAATAAATGGGATAAGATTTAGATAACTAGACTGGATGTGAGTACTCTCATCCAATCAACGTGAATGGACCAATGGATGGTTATATTGGGACGAAGGTAAGGGTTTAGTAATGTGACACACGTAGACAAACCAAGCTGTATGGTAAAAGTTGTGTATTTTTCGGACCAAGGACTTAGGTGAACATAACTTACCAATTTTGTATACGACACACTAGAGAAGGTTACAACTATGAGGTTATACAGCGTTAGAAAGTCATGGGAACACAATATGCTAGTTAATTTCTCTCACTAAATTCATAATACTTGCATCCTAATTGTGCTTAATATAGGTCTTAGTTATTGTGTGCTTTCTATACATAAATCCCCCCTCTTGGAAATAAGTTAGTTAATTTCTCGATGTTGCTTTAATTATTCTAAGTCGAGACCATATTCCTCGAGGGATCGACCCAAACTGTTGTTAGATTTTATATTTGAAACAGTGATTGCTTATACCTTAATTGGGAGGTGTAATTTGAACATGATCAAATTTTTGCGCCGTTGCTAGGGAATGCGACTTTTAGATTGGTTTGATTAGAGTAATTAGAGAATTAATCCTTATTTCTCTATTTTATGTCTTTTTGTTATTTTTAAATTTTTAGCATATAGGTGTAGTGTATGCCCAATATGCATAGTCAAGGAAACTTCTTGACTCCATACGGTTCGAAAATATAAAGATCGTTGAGACGAATAGCCCAAGACAATAACAACAATGTTGCGAATGTTGCACTTAACTTACGAGCAAAACCCACCACTACCACCACCAGTTCAACAAGCAGGAGTAGATGGGTGGAGTCAATACAGACTTGATCCAATAGTGGTGGATGTCACAAGAGACATTGTGTTACCTCCACTACCACCAGATACTAAGTTTGTTATATCAAGTGGGTTATTGCAAATGTTGCAGCATAAAGAGTTGTTCTCAAGCTTACCATCAGAGGATGCACGTAACTATCTACACAAGGTTGTCTTTGTTTGTAAGAGTATGATAGGAAATCAAAACATGTCCATGGATGTCGTTCGGCTTCGTGTCTTCCCATTATCTCTTATTGGCGAAGCAACAATATGGTTATCAGAGCTTTCTTTTAATTATATATCGACATGGGACAGAGATGCAAAAAGCCTTTCTAGAGAGATACTTTACCAAATCAAAGATATTGAAGCTTAACGACTGTATTAACAACTTTTCATAGACACTTAAGGAGTCCATCAACACTATATGAGAGTGATTCTTTAAGTATTTGCAAAGTGTTCTAGACCACAAGGTCACTAATGATTCGTTAGTGGAGATTTTCTATCGAGCGCTAGATGACAACAGTAAAGCGGTCGCCAAAACCATAATTGGAAGATCCTTCTTGGATTGCTCTTTTGCTGAGGTATCCCAAAGGTCAGAGAAAGTAACCAAGATTAATTGTGCATAGGGCACAAGAGACTCAGAGACAACAAGGAGCTTTTTCTTAGTTAGTACAAATCTGGAGCAAGCTAAAACCAACCAAGAGGTATTACAAGAGTTAGCCTGGGTTAATACCAATGTTGGGTTATTGATGAAGCAAAATCAAGAGCGGGTCAATGCAATCAGTCAACAACCACCAAGACCACCTGTTTATGATGTTTTTTATTATGAGGAGGACACTTGCTTTGTGACTAATTAGATCGGGGGTTTTCAGACCACACCTAAGGGTCCGATTAGTATTATTGGTGCCAAGGTCATGAGAATCAAGGTTGGAACTATAATAGGGATAATGCTTACAGATACAATAACAGTTGAGGAGGATATTATGATAGAAACAGTGATCAAGACTGAGATGGTGACTAGGTACGCAGAGATGGGTATCGTAATGACTGGAATGGAGCATATGTGCCACCACAAAATCGTAGGTGAGTGTACTCTTCTAGTATTTTGTAATACATGTGTTGACATCAAATTTTAACTTCCAAAATATAAATTAGTTATCGAGCTTCTTCAATATTTTAAATTTGAAATAATTGTTTTTAAAAAATAAAAAAAATGTTTTAAATTATTTTGGTGTTAATATTTTAATTGTTAATGTATAATTACATATTTTTTATATATTTTTATAATTACCTATTTTTATTATTACTTTTCATAATTATTCAAAAATCACTCCAAATGATTTTATTTTGTTGTTATCTTTATCTCAGTATAATTATAAATTATTTTTTGAGTTATTTATTTCAGTTTTAAATTTTAAGAAGCTTTTTAATTAATTTATGCTAATTCGTCTTGTGACCGGATTAGTCGCTAATTCAATTCGGCTACCTTTTTAATTGCAATTTAAATGGTTAAATTTGCAATAAATTTCAAACCCTTCTAACCCTTATTTATAAACCAAGTCTAGTCCAATTTCGGCCCAATTGCCTAAATACCCGCCCCAACCCTTAATTATCAGCAATACATACATACAACACTTATACATACATATCAATTTCCGCTTTATTTTTAGAAAACTCACAACAAACCCACGTGATTTTCCCTTTTATGTCACCCCACGCGCCCCTTTCTTTTATTTTTCCCCCTTCAGACGCTCACACGTCTTCCTCCTCCAAGCAACATAAATCAACGACAACCTGCAAACTCTTTCAGTGAAAGTCACGCTGCCAACAACAGCGTTGAATGACGTGCACCTTAACGTTCAATTTTGAAATTCAAAAGCTCCATTTCGTCCTTTTTCCCCCGAAAAAATGACCCTAGTTTTTCCCTGATAAATACCCTTGTTCACAGAGAAACGACCCTAGTTTTTCAGGGGAAAACTAGGGTCATTTTTTTAAAAGGACGAAAATGGACCTTTTGAATTTCAAAATTAAACATTGGGGTGTACGTTGTTCAATATTGTTGTTGGGGCATGACTTTTGCTGAAGGGGTTTGCAGGTTGTCGTTGATTTTTGTTGCTTGGATGAGGAATACACGTGCGCGTCTGAAAGGGGGGAAAATAAAGAAAGAGGCGCCTGAGGTGAAATAAAAAAGGAAAATCATGTGGTTTTGTTGTGAGTTTTTCTTAAAAAAAAAAGGGGAAATTGATATTTATGTATAAGTGTTGTATGTGTGTATAGCTAATAATTAAGGGTTGGGCTGAGTATTGAGGCAATTGGGCAGAAATTGGTCTAAAAATTGGAGTAGACTTGGTCTGAAGACAGGGTTAGAGGGTTTGAAACTTATTGCAAATTTGACCATTTAAATTGCAATTAAAAAGGTAGCTGAATTAAACTAGTGATTAATTCGGTCACAAGACGAATTAGCATAAATTAATTAAAAAGCTTCTTAAAATTAAAAAGTGAAATAATTAACTCAAAAAATAATTTATAATTATACTGAGATAAATATAAAAACAAAATAATATTTTTTTGAGTGATTTTTGAAAAATTATAAAAAGTAATAACTAAAATACGTAATTATAAATATATATTAAAAAATATGTAATTATACATTAAAAATTAAAATATTAACACCAAAAATAACTTAAAATATTTTTTTTTGTTTTTCAAAAATAATTATTTCAAATTTAAAATATTGAAGAAGCTCGATAACTAATTTATATTCTGGAAGGTAAACATTGGATGTCAATAGCTGCCCCTCGTTTGGCTCGGGCCGATGAAAGAGATCCGAGGAAAAAGAAGTTGACGAATCCAATTTTGTCCGTCCACTAATTCATCTTCCGAAAAGTATTTGGTACGGACTTTAGGAAATTATGGTCGGACCCTGGTTTGGGGTTTCCTACATATCTCAAGTTACATGAGAATTCAGGCCGCTTGTAGTTCACAACGCTTGATTTTACGCACGACTTTAAAAGAATTCAAAAGTTATCCCAGTATTGGATTATAGCAAAATTGAAATTCTTGCGAACGAGGTTTAAGAGTAAATTGTTAGGATAAAGTCGAGTTTTTAATATTGAGTCCACCTACTTGGACTTATAAATCAACTGTTTGTAGTTCAACTCAATCGGTTGAAAAGGAAATCTCTTATGCTAAGATAATCTTTGGTTCGAGAAGAGTGACAAGTAGGTTGAGCATGAAAAAGAGGCTTGCAACCTCTTAGTCATGAATGTGGTGTACTTCATACCCATAAGTAAGAACTTATATGGACATAATTTTCAATGCTCTTGGTGCATTGTCACTTGGATCAGGAAGATTGCTTCCGGTGAGAGTTGAGATCATCGGATGCGAAATTGAAACTAATGAATTCAAAGAAATGCCTACATGCCTTCTAATAAGGATTATGGTGGAAGTCACTTCTCAGCTCGCGTCCAAAGAGTTTGACATTCCTCTTCAGACTGTATCCCAGTCAGCTGTTAAAACAAAGTTCCATGTTGTGTCATGCTCCATATCTTTTTGCTATGCAATATTTCATGCTAAACATGCAAAATCTAAAAGGCATTTGTTAATCGTATAATTTTCAAGAAGTCATTGAGATAAACATACTTAGTATAGCGATATGAGCGTCAAATTTCTTAAGATTTATAAAATGTTATCTCAAAATTAGTGCAAAAATCATTAAGGACAGGCTAATGCAAATTTCAGAATTAGTGTAATAATCAACAACAACAACATTACCCAATGCCTCAAAGGCTCCCGCCCATTGCGGGGTAAGGGGGTTGGATGTACGCAGCCTGACTCCTATGTTTAAAAACATAGCGCGACTGTTTCC
This sequence comes from Solanum medicagineum, assembly GCA_026153255.1. NCBI lineage: Eukaryota > Viridiplantae > Streptophyta > Magnoliopsida > Solanales > Solanaceae > Solanum > Solanum medicagineum. The sequence continues at coordinate 4,944 of JAPFFP010019559.1, forward strand.
GGATGACCCATGATGAGCGTCGAAAGTTGCATTGACTAACTACTACTTCACAATTGAAAGAAGCGCAGATAGTTTAAAGAAGAATTAGTGTAATAATCATTTGACATAAATATATGACTAGTCAAAGTTAGTGTTAACTAGTGCTGCATGAAATCTATAAAATTGATATTTGTGCGAGATTAGTGCTAAAAATCACAAATAGAATCAGTGCGAAATTAGTGCTAATCTAATTAGAGCTGGTGCTAAATTAGTGCTAGTGCAAAGTTAGTGCCGGTGCAAAATTAGTGCAAAAATCATTAGAGATTAAGTAGTACTATTGACGAGTGTGTATGAATACTAATAAAGGAATTTCAAACCTCTTGTGGATGGCGACAATTTTACTGCTTTGCTCTCTTGAATTATTTTTGTTCTTTTGTTTGCCTCCCCGTTTGTACGATGTAACCTCATCCAAGACATAGTACTTGTTGGATGAATAATAGTCAAACTCCATTGTTGTTCCTACTTGAGTTTTCCTATGTTCAAAGAAAATGTGCAAGTGAAGGGAGGGAAGGCTCATTCACGTTGACTTGAGACTCTCAACTCTACTCCTTTCTTATCCTTTGCTTTGTTTGGGCTCTCTAACTCCATCCGAGGAATTAGACTTGATAGATGAGAAACAAAAATTAATAATACAATATATTTTAATAAACAATAACTAAGCACTACACATATATTTAAAAAAATTATGTTGGGCCTCAGATTATAACATGCATTTGATATCCTTTGCACCATATCTTGCATTATCTAGCATTCTCGCTGAGCACTGAAAAATCTTTGCCCCAACTTCTCGCTTTAACCAATTTGTTGAGCTTATTTGTAGTAAAATTTTGAGACCTCCTCAAAATTTGCCCCAATTTTGTCCCATAAATAATAAAAAATATTTTAAAAGATGCGACTGAGCCCATAAGGCACCTACGTATCCCCTAAAGATAGAAATCAGTCGTACGTAGTTCAAGATACAACATAAGAAAAAGATTTTATGTGACTGAAGTCGATGAGGCCACTTACATATCCTGCCAAGGAATTAGGTCAAAACGTAGTTCATATTACATGCAAAGTAGAATTTAGAAAATTTGTACTAATACGACCAAAGCTAATAAAAGTCGCCTACGTATCCCACCAAGGGAATCAGGTCCAGACGTAGTTCAAATTACATAAAACGGGTGCGAAAGGCAATAAACTAAGTTACACTTCTAGGAACAAACGAACTTTAATCCTACATCACCATCCGTGTGTTGCTTATTCAAGTTGATCTTAGCCACTAAATACTTCATCATTGGGCCAAAGCACATTTGCATACTCCTTTAAAAAATGAAGCAATGGTTCCTTCTCGAGCTACGCCAAATGAGCATTGATTCCTATTCTTCTTGCTAGCTTTGAATTGTCTAAATTCAAAATTCCAGCTTTATCTAAAAATTGATCAAATTCCTTGGCTAGCTTGTAAAGTGGCATATCATTTTTGCATTCTTTGAATTTTTGCAGGTCATTCATGTATTACTCTGTTGCCTCATCACATGTCATAATAATAGAACCAACAAGTTTAGAATTTTATATGCTGAAAGAGTGAAAAATATAGATAATAATTAAAAAAAATAAAGAATTAAAGGCAAAATGAAAAACATTCATAGATTTTGCATTTGAGCTTTCAAAAAGGAAGGGAGAATAATAAAAGTTCTTCTACATGATTAAAGCATAATCTTTAAATCATGTCATTTCAAAATATTGATAAAATTCAATCTATCAAGATTTTCGACGAACCAAGGACGAAGCACAGGTCCAATTCCTCAAGGCATCTCCTGGTTTGGCATCCCAGATGGTCAGTGTGTCAACGAAATCTCCAATTTTCTCTTTAGTAATGGAAAAACGTCTAGTCCTGTTAGCTAGATAATCCTCAAAAACATCCTCTAACATTTGGACAATAGGCAAATTGGCAAGTGGTGTAGAATCTGGTACATAAATGTCATCATTCTTTTTGGTATCAAGCTTGAGAACCTTTTCAAAAGTAGCACTTCTTGCTGGCGTAATTGTAGCCTTTAGACTCAGCTCATCATCTGTCATGATCATATTCACCCTTGCATTCCAATAATTAGGCAACGAGTTATTATTCACATTTGGGGGAGCGCCTTTGAGCTGGATCACTTTTTCCTTGATAAGAAGTACAATCTTACCTTTGAGAGAAAAATAATTTTATGTCATGCCCAGCAACTCCTGAATGATATGCACAATGTTTAGACTCATCAAACCATTTAGGACGAAGTTCCACATCTCTCCAAATAATTGGTTGGATCACTCCTGCTATTTTCAACCTTTCAAAGAGTAAGGTATATGATTCAGCTAGAGATGTGCAAGACTTCCTTTTATCAAAGTTTTGGCATGGCCTAGGTGAGGTTGCTGGATTATTTTGAAGTTGGTAATGAGATGGTTGTTGATAATGACGTGAATTCTGATATGTGGAAAGTTGTTGGTAATACACTGGTTTGGTATTGTAGACGGGATAAGAAATAGGTGAAAACGTTTGGTGGTGTGGGCTTTGAGGTGTTTGACTATAGTATGCATGAATTTGGCCTTGCCCACGTCCTTAAACGTTCATTACAGCAGCAACTTCTACTTTTTTCTTCTTAACTCCCCCTAATATTCCAGATTGAATTGTCTTTTTTCCTTCTTGTAAGGCTGCAAAGTTCGTGATTCTCCCAGACTTGATTCCTTCTTCTAAAGCTTCCCCAATCTTAACAAGACATTTTGCACCTGTCATAAGCAACATCCTTTCATAATACATAGTATCTTGAGCTTTGATAAAGATGTCCTTCATTTCATTTTCATCTACGAGGGGTCAGACTCTAGCTGCTTCAGACCTCCAACGGATGGCATACTCACGAAAGGTCTCAGTTGTTTTCTTTTTTAACTTTTCAAGGTAAGATCAATCAGGGGCGATCTCAATGTTGAATCTGAACCTTTTCATGAAATCCTCTTCCATACTACTCCAATTGCGCCATTTCTTACGATCCTGCTCTATGTACCAAGTTAATGCATATCCAGTTAGACTTCTGATAAATAATTTCATTCTTATGGATTCGTTCCTGCCTACCCAACCAACTTATCACAATAGGATCTTAAATGATTGTGAGGATTTCCTGTGCCATCAAACATCTCAAATTTTGGTGGCTTGTATCCCTCAGGTAAGTCAATGTTAGGATGCATACATAGATCATCATACTCGAGTTTCTCTCCTCTTTTAGAAAGTCGCATATTCCTAACTTCTTCCCTCAACTCTCACGTGTCCTTGTCATATTCATCCAACTTTGTCTTATGTTCTTTCTCCAACAACTCATATTGATCAACAATTGGTGCTAGGGTAGAGGAAGGTTGAGCTTATGTCACATATGTCAGTGGAACACATTGCAAGTTAGGAGGATCAACATGTACTGCTGACATATATTAAAGAGTTGAGTGATTTTGGATTGGTAGCGAATTGTAGGGATTGATGGTTGGGATGGCATGTAACGGATTTGTGGGAATTTGGTTTTGAGGATTTTGATGTGCGGAAGATTGGGTAGCATATTGAGGATAAAAAGGAATTTGGTTTGGAGGGCTTTGGTAGACGGGAAATGGAGCAACATGTGGCGGGTTAAGAGAGGATTGAACATGAGGTGAGTTAACATGTTGGGTATTGGAGGAGATTTGGTTGGACGAGTTTTGGCATATGGGAGATGGGTTAACATTAGCTAGGGTTATAGGTAGTGGATTTATGGGATGCGAGTTCATGACATGTGTGTTTATAGGCTAGGTGTTTTGTGGAGAGAAATAGTTAAGAATAGGAGATTCGAGAGATAGAAAGTGAGAAGGTATTGGAGCACTAGTCCTTGGTTCTTGGAAAGAGTTGTTGAGAATCAATAACTTGTCGAGATTCCTAACACGCGCAACTTCTCCTTGTAAATTAGCAATTTGTTGCTCCAATCGAGCAATGTGTTCATCATTATTAGTGTCGTCCTTAGTCGCTGAAGTTTCAGGATTATCTGCAGTAAGGGTGACATTTTCAATACCCAAAAGATCTGACATTGGTAGATCGACCAAGCTAGTTCTCGGCTTACGCACTGCCCATTGAGGTAAAGAGTGTGTGTCGTCAGACATCTCGAGTGCTAACGTGAATAAGCCTTTTGGGGAATAGGATTAAAAAACTAAAAAGAATAAAAAATAAAAACTAGTTTAGAAGAGGCGACAAAACATCTAAACAATTTTAGAATAGGAAAAATAAGTCATATAGCAAACAAAGTAGTGCGAAACAAAAATTAAACAAGTTATAAGACAAATAATGCATCTTAATATGTAAGGGACCTCTCTTATGTCTGAGGTAGGCCTAACGAAAATTTGAAGGACAAAATGTGTCAATATACGTCATTCCATTGTTCTTTAATCGATTGAACATGAATATATTTCTAAAAGTAAAGTACAAGATTAACTTATACAATAGGAATACTTGTAACCTAATAAGCTAATCATGCATGTCTCAGTTTTGCTCATTCGCCAATATTGCTAAAGGTGCATCTTTTCATGTATCGAAATTTGGGAACCTTGATGGCCATCCATACTGAAAAACAAAAGGTTAGCTTATGGCTATTCACTAAAATTTTAACTAATTAAGAGCAAATAGTCGGCATTTAGGCATACTTATTCTTCCCATATGCACGTAAATTATGATAAGGTGTCACTTGGGTACGTGAACCTGCTTAACGTTTGGTAAGGTAAACTAATGGTTTTAATATATCTTGCGTATTAAGACTCCTAGGCTTACATGATGCATGTTTTTTAAAGAGTGTTGGTTTCGTTCTATCTTATGTTGATAAAGAGTTGGTTTTCTAGACTCAAGGTTCCCAAGTGGACAACTCGAGTGAGAAGTCTATGCGGTCACACGAAAATAGATTCAGACACCCCGCGCATATGCCAACTCTCCTAAATTTTGGATTTTATGAAAGAAGTTTGCAGGTGCGCAAAGCACACCTCGCGTGTACGTGTGATAGTGTGAATTTTTCGAAATCGGAGGGAATATGAGTGGGATGCCAATTTATATAAAGCACTAACAAATAAGTAATTTACATAGAAAAAATAAGCAGTTTATATCAAATAAACATATCAAATAATAATTAAATAATTAAAGTAAAATAAGCAATTAAAATAATATAAACAAATATTAAAAAAGCTTAATCGTTGACCTAAGTTTGTTATGGTTTAAAGCCTAAAATCTCCAGCAGAGTCGCCAAGTTTTCGTACCCATTTTAACCCGAGGTCAAATGGTGTACAACATATTGGAAATTCCCAAATAATTAGCTTAAGGAGTCGCCACTTAATTATAAGGTTAATTAGGAAACTTATATTTTGCTAAAGTGATGCTACTTTAACTACAACTAATGGTCTGCTTAGCCTTATGTGAGTCTAAGTAAGGGCTCTAAATTATCCTAAAGAGAATGTGTAAGGCACTCTTTAAGATCCATTGAAAATGGTTAACCGACCAAACTTAAGTTAATTAATCATAAACAAAATAAAGTGCTAAGACGATAACATAATTTTTTTAGACTAGAAGTAAAATGACAAAGGTTTTAGAAATATGGCTGATTTACTTAAAGTTTAAAAATGCTAAGAATAATTGAAATCCCAAGTAATTGATTGAGAAAAGATTTTTAAAATAAAATTCATGGTGGCAATTCAAAAGTTTATGTTACGGCCATGATTTATTTCTAACTAGGGTGCCCAAACTCCAAATTCTATACTATTGCTAGCTATATGGATCAAGAATGATAACATATTTAAGTAACACAAACAATAAGAAAAATAAATAAGCAAATAAATAATGAAAAGATGAGTAGCCATGGATGACTCCAAGTAAGATCACTTTGTTTGGCTTGCTATTTGGGATAGCTTAGAATATCGACTCCATGTGTGGGTATGATGGTGTCGAGTCATGAGACTCCAATTTTGTGAGAGTCTCAAATTGAGACTCAATTTTACTCCCACAGTGTTCATGCAAAGAAAGAGAAAATATAAAAATTAGTGAGGCATTCAAGTTCTCATGATGTTGATAAAGTAAATAGAAAGACAAGTAAAATCATATAACAAATATAGTATTCCACGCGTGAAATATGCAAGTGTCAAACTGCAGAAAGCTTGAACATGGATGAGAACATATGCTCAAACTCAAGATCACTTTCTTCAACATTAACAAACTTTAGGTGTTAAAATGGATGAGCATTTATGAGGAAGCAGTAGTTAGTTTGAAAGAGAATAGAGAAGTGGTTGGGCACTTGATGACTAACAATGAACTCCTAATTTTAAACACATAGTTTAAACTACTAGTATATGGGATGCCTCTAATTTGAGAAGCAAAATTATTTCAACAAGACTTTTGCTCTTGGCAAATTAATTGTAAACATGGAAGATATTGACAACATATTTAATCAATACACAATAACCCAAAGCACATCAACTCAATATCATCCTTCAAGCAACCATATAGCAGTTAAAGCTAGACTTTGAGATCAATTAAACCTTTAGCAGTCAGAAACATTGTCAGCATAATATTACCATTTGATTCTTAATAACGAGCCTGACGACCAACAAAATCTAAAATCGTGCTTACTTGGGCCGGACCCAAAATGGCACACGCATCATTTAAAGAGAAAATATAATAAATTTGGAGTAATTGATATTTTGTTTGACACTTGCATATTTCACGCTTAGAGTACTATATTTGTTATATGATTTTATTTGGCTGTCTATTTACTTTATTCAACATCATGAGAACTTGAATGCCTCACTAATTTTTATATTTTCTCTTTATTTCCATGAACATCGTATGAGTAAAATGGAGTCTCAATTCGAGACTTTCGCAAAATTGGAGTCTCATGACACGACACCATTGTACATGCACATGGAGTCGATATTCTAAGTTATCCCAATAGCAAGCCAAACAAAGCGATCTTCCTTGGAGTCATCCATGGCTACTCATCTTTTCATTATTTATTTGCTTATTTATTTTTCTTTACAATATAAACTTGCTTGTGTTACTTAAATGTGTTATCATTCTTGATCCATATAGCTAGCAATAATATAGATTTTTGGGTTTGGGCGCCCCTAGTTAGAAATAAATCATGGACATAACATAAACTTTTGAATTGTCACCATGAGTTTTATTTTAAAAATCTTTTCTTATTCAATTACTTGGATTTCAATTATTCTTAGCATTTTTAAGCTTTAAGTAAATCAACCATTTTTCTAAACCCTCTGTCATTTTACTTCTAGTCTAAAAAAAATGTGTTATCGTCTTAGAACTTTATTTTGTTTTTGATTAGTTAACCTAAGTTTGGTCGGTTAACCATTTTAATGAATCTTAAAGAGTAACTTACACCTTCTCTTTAAGATAATTTAGATCCCTTACTTAGAATCACATAAGGATAAGCGGATCATTAGCTGTAGTTAAATTAGCATCACTTTAGCAAAATATAGGTTTCCTAATTAACCTTAAAATAATTAAGTGGCGACTCCTTAAGCTAATTATTTAGGAATCTCCAATATGTTGCACACCGTTTGACCTCGGATTAAAATGGGGTACGACAACATGTACTTAGGCTATTCACCTTGACCTTTTTTAAATAGTATTTTATTTAATGCACTAGCTTTGTAATGACTCGGATGGTCATTTTTTAAGTTTTTGGTTAAATTATTATTTTGTCCTTCTTGGAAGTATTTTAAGTCAATTTTGGTTGAGTGAAAAAAGTCAGATTATGAAAATCTCGTGAAAAGTTGGAATTTTTCTATAAAAAAAAAGATTTTAAATGCTTAAGTCTGAGAATTTTAAAGTTTTGAGTTTTAAAGTCATTTGGAGTTTTGAGTCTTGGAATGTAATTCTTTTGATTTTATCAGCTCCGAAATGCAGAAACTAGTCAAAGAGAACTTACGAAACTGAATTTGGAGTTACGACGAAGATTTTGGATCCAAAGTTGTGATTTTCAGTTGAATTCGAATCATAGTTCGACTTTGGTCAACATTCGAAGTTCAAAAGCTCTAAATGAAATTCCAAAAATTTCCGTGATTTTGGATGGTGAAACAAACACTAGAAATGGTCTTATTGTAATTTTTAGACTTTCTAGAATTATTTTGGGTATTTGAGTTTCTAACTAGTTTTAATGAGCTTTTTTGGGTTCCGAGTCAAGGAGACCTTGGAATCGAATTCTAGCAGTTCCACTGAATTCGAAACGTCATTTCTAGTAGGATTACATATTTGTTTGTGTGTTTCAGGTTCCAAAAGAACACCAAGGGTCCATTCTGAGTTTGAATATAGCTGGTTTTTTACTGAATTTAGTGTAGCGTACTTTACACTCCGCATTTGCGGGATTGAGGCATGTGTTCGTGAAGGCTTAGAAGCTTTGATACCAAATTGTCACCATCCAAAAATAGGTATGATGGAACTTTTCTAATACATCAAGACAAGTAAGCATAAACATGCTCAATTCATTATATATAACCAAAAGCAGAGGAGATAAATTCTAAAAGATAGGACAAGAACTAGAATATAAAATCTACAAGCTATCCCAAAGCTGGTATCACATATACAAACCTTTAATTGTAAAGAGTACAGAGGAAACAAAATACAAGCCCGTTGTCTCAGTCCTCAAATAGAACATAGATAAGATAAAAGACTTCGAGAGTATGCCAGAATAGACAAGTTGCTATCTCTCAAATGTCTAGAAGCTCAGTCTGTCAAAGAAGGAAGCTAACTCAGAAGGAGATAGCTTCTGTGAAGGTTCAATGTCGCCATTGGTCCATGAGTGAGGATATTCAGGAGACGGTGTCTGATATGCGGTGCCAATATCCTCACCTATTTGAGGTTTCAGGTATGCTCCCTCGTCTTATATTCGAGGACGAACATTGTTTTTAGTGGTGGATGATATAATGATCGTGATGGTCAATTTTAGAATTCTCAGTTAAACTACTATTTTGCCCTTCTTAAAAGTTTCTTTAATTCATTTTTGGTTGAGTTGAAAAGATAGATTCAGAAAATCTCATGAAAAATTGAAATTTTGCAAAACAAAGAGTTTTTAAAGGCTTAAGTCTAAAACTTTTGAGTGTTGAAGTCATCTTGAGTTTTGATTGTCGGAATGCAATTCTGTCGATTTCATCAGCTTCAGAATGCAAAATAAGGTCTAGGAGAACTTACGGAACTGAATTTGAAGTTAAAACAAAGATTTTGGACCCAAAGTTGTGATTTTCAATTGAATTCAGATTATAGTTTGATTTTGGTCAACATTTAGAGTTTGAAGCTCAAAACGAAATTTTGATAGTTCTAGTGGTTCCGGATTGTGGAATTAACGCTAGAAATGGTCTCGTTATAATTTTTAGAGTTTCAGGGTTATTTTTGAGTATTTGAGTTTCTAACTAGTTTTAATGAGTTTTTTCAGGTTTCTGATTGAGGAGACCCCAGAATCAAATTATGACAGTTTCATTGAGTCTAGAATGTCATTTCTGGTAGGGTTACATGTTTGGTTTATGTGTTTCATGTTCGAAATGAACCCTAGGGGTCCATACCGAGTTTGAATATAACTGATTTTTTACTTATTCTGATGTAGCCTACTTTGCACTTCGCGTTCGTGGGATTGTAGCCCGCTCTTGTAGAGGCCTAGCAGTTGTGACCTCTGCATTTGCGGGGCCCCCATAAAAGTTCGCAAAGGCAGGAGTAAAGATTTACCTAAACAGTTTTAAATGTTAAACGTGATGAATTCCACTATTTTCAATCATTTTTAATACTCCAAGCTCAATTTTAGGGGATTTCTTACACGTTTTTCAAGCCAAGACCATTGGGTAACTTATTTTTACTCCATTTATTCATTTTTCATTAATCGATTTGTGATTTTGACTTGGAATTAGATACTTTTATTGGTAGAAATTGGAGTCTTTCCGAATATGGAATTTTTATTGAAAATTAAGATTATGAGTTCATTTCAACTCCATTTTTTAGACAGTTTTTTCACAATTGAAATTCTTATTACATGAGAAACCACTACTAAAACTGTCTGAAAAGTGATGGCCAAAAGAAATGCATTGCATCACTTTTTTCATCAAAATCGATGAAAAAGTGATGCAGTCCAGTCCGTCGCTTTTTTGGTCGACGCTTTTTGAAAAGCGACAGATAGCGTCGCTTTACGTTTTTCGTCACTTTTTGAGTAGATTTTTTTTAAAAAAAAAAGCATCGGACATAGCGTCACTGTCCGTTGCATATTTTAAAAAAAATTTAAAAAAATTAAAGAAGCAAGGGACTTGGGGTCCCTGTCCGTCGCATGTTTAAAAAATTATAAATTTAATGAAGTGACAAACATGGGGTCTCTGTCCGTCGCAGTATGTCAAAATAAATTATAAATAAATTGTAAAAATCGACGGACTTATGGGCCCTGCCCGTCACTTTTCTGAATTTTTTAAAAATAAATTGCAAAAAAACGATGGACTTAGAGACGCATTCCATCGCTTTTTATGTATTTTTTGACAGTAGAAACCTGCAGTTTCTGCTGCCCACTTGCAATTTATAAAACAATTCAATTTCAATCAAAATAAGCAACCCAACAGCAGTAAGAACAAGTTCAACAACAAAATACATAACACCAATCACAATCAAAACATTAAAAACGAATAATATTCAACAATTATAACGTTTTCAACCAACATAAAGTTCATCAAATCGTCCAAAATATAACTAAAGTGTCCAAACATAACTAAATTGTCCAAAATATAACTAAAAGGAACTGAGGGACTCTTCTTAACAAACTTATCATCTTCACTATCATATTCGATACTGGAAGGATGTGGTACAGGCCCACGGGCAAGGTTGAGCCCTTGTTCTTTGATTTGTACCACTTCTTTTTATTGCTCAACCTTCCTTGCCTCAGAAGTTGCAAATGCATTTGAAAGTTCTTGTATTTTCTAAGACATGGCAGCCAACTGAACTTGGTCAAGGGCCTCGGCCTGTCTCGATGATCAACCATTGAGTCCATAGCCGCATTAGGAACATTCCAATCCGATTTAATATTCATTAATCTAACTGCTACAGACAATTGAGAATGTGAACTCCCATCACGTAATGGACGACTAGCCTCTTTTAATTCTGCATAGAAGCATCTAGCTTCTTCATTAGGAGCTTCATTAAAGAATTGGTCAGGTTCCGTCCCCCTTGAACTCCGCAAGCATCATTCATCATTTCATGAACTCTTTCATGTTGAAAGGTGTCATGTTGATTCCTATCAGGTCCAAATCTAATATGACCATGTGGTACAAGCATATTATATTCATCCACTAGCATCGTATTATAAAATACACCATTTTTGTTAGACCCCGTAATTAGCTAAATGGAGGTCAATTGCCCATTTAGAAAATTTGTTGTGATTGTTGTATATTTTAAACCTAAATAAACTTATGATGCGTGATTATGGAATCAAGTGAATTTGGCGGGTATAATTAAGTTGAAGTCAGAAGTCCTTAATTGGATTAAAATAG
>JAPFFP010019568.1:0-16510 GCA_026153255.1 Solanum medicagineum
GTTGCACTTGAAGTAATTCTCCAAATGCCACAAGAAATTCTCCACCTCTTGCACGTCTTGAATGCCTTTAAAGACAGGTGGCTTAGAAGCCTCGATCCTGGCCTCCCTTTCCACGGCTGGCGCAACATATCTGTCTTCCTCTATGGCATCCTCGAGTGCCTTCATCCAAGCGTTCATGGCCTCCAGCAACTGGCCCTCAAATACAGCAACTCGTCACTCTAAAGAAGTGAATGCTTCTTTCGCCTCAGCCTCGACTTCTTTCAGTCCATCCATGTCCTTACGGATGTTATCAGTTTCCTCAAGGGTGAATTCCTTCAAGGTCTTGAACTTGCCATCGAACTCGTTCAAGTGCTTGTCAAGGAATTCTACTGCTTGATGGGCAGCTTCTACCCTTGTCAACCACTCCATGCTAGGGGTGACTTTTGCGTGCTCCTCACCATTCTCATCGTCACTCACGTCTGTGGCCGAGAGCGAGTGGATGGTAACGATGTCGGTTGGTGCGATCTCGATCGGCAATTCATCCTTCGTGGAGTTCTTCTTTCCCTTTTGGGCTTCCTACCAACATCTGCCTTGACTTTGGCGGCAGTGACGACGTCAAAGTCTTCTCCGCTTGCCATGATTTCCCTTAGTATATATGCTTTGATACCACTCTATCACGGACTTAGAACTTCACTAAGACTTATGTGCGGCACTAGTCAATTTGCTCACGATTCTTTCATGATCTTGCAAATACTAGTATGCCTTTAACTCAAGGGAATGCTAAATTAAGAAGACAACAGGGATTTGGAAAGAAGATTCTTTGGAACACTTGGAAGATTGCTACAACTTTCTTGGATGGTTTGTACAAATGAGTGGCCCTCCTATTGATACTACTACCTAGCAGTGGTGGAGCTAGAAAATTTACGAAGGGTATGGAAAATTTAAAGAAGCAACTAATAAAAATTTTTAATTGTTTCTAACAAATACAAATCATCTAAAAAATATCAGTCTGAAACACGTGCGTTTAGTTATAAGAGATACATAGTGAACTATATAAATTAAAATAATAATTTTCTAATGAGTACATTGAAATTTTTACAAAATACACTAATTTATTGATTTCACTTAAATTTACTTTGGTTTTCAATCATTGGTTTTGCTAATTATAAATTTTAATAGATGTATGTCAAAATTTTTGTGTTTTGAAAGAAAAAAGGTGAAAACTTTGAAGAAAAAGAATTAGTTAGTTCTCTCAATTGACCTATATGAAATTAGGGAAGAAATTAACCCTTTATTTACTACAATTCCTTATTAGAAAACGAACTCCTAATCTACTCACGAAGGAATAAAAAATACAACTTTACATGTATGATTACATATTACATTTTCTTCCGATTCTTTTGATAAAAACTTGTTCAAAATATTATCTTATATTTAGTACAAAATAAACATCCAAATAAAAGTTTCGATTAAATTGGAGATTTACTAAAATGATGAAACACGTTTTACCTGCAACTTAAAGATTGTGAGTTCTAGTCATCAATGAAGCAAAAAAGATAAAAGTTCCTAGAAAGGATTAAAGAATAAATTAATAAGCAATACTCCTCCATCTACGTTTGCTTATCCAATTTACGATTAATAAATAATTAATGATTACTTAATTTCTAATTTAATATTGTTATTGACTATAGTTATTTTTAAAAGAATTAATTTCATTATAAAGTGAATTAGTAAAATTGTTATTATTTTCGTTTTTAAGAAGTATGTCAATTCATAACTAATAAATAAAAATAGATGAAGGATATTATTAGTGACTCCAAAAAAAGAAAAGTAGATCTAACATAGAATTTGTGGAATGGGTCATAGACTACAGGAGACAGAAAAGAAAAGAATTTGTGGAATGGGTCATAGCCCACAGGAGGCAGATAAAAGAAAATGAATATTAAAAAAGGAATTAAAACGAAATGTCAAAAATAATGAAGGAGGAAGGGTTTGAACTCCTGCCCGCATGGTAACTTAAAAGGCCTTTATCCACTTCGGCAAAGGCTAGGATAGTAACAAGGGTGTGCAATAATATTAGATATCTTAATCTTTTGAAATTTTAACCTATGTCCACAGTGGAATTCCACTTGTCCACTTGTTCCTCAATCCTCCTTGCCTCAGATGTTGTGAATGTTCTTGTAAGTTGTTCTATTTCTTGAGACATGAAAGCCATCTGAACCCAGTCAGGGGCCTCGACTTACGTCGATGATCCAATGCCTTCTAAACCTGTGGAGTCATCATATGTCATTCCTAGAGCCTATCCCATAGATACAACCTTAGTGGCTCTCGTCAACTACCTTCTCAATCCAAATGTTAGTGGACTATTCAAGCATAAGTTGGACATCATTTTCAAGATCATGAACGTACAACTCATAGTCTTGCTGCATATTACAAAAATAACTCAGGGTTAGAATCAGTACTTAATATATATATATATATATAAGTTGTGTTAAGAAGCTTACATAGACTCGTTCTGCTCTTTCTTCCACCTACACCTCCGGCTCCGACTCGTCATCCTTCTTTCTGACAATGAGTCTTCTTAAAAACCTCATGCTGAAATGTAACGCAACCCAATTCTTTCTCCTATAAATAATTAATGACATAATTAATGAAATAATATTTAATCAAATAGTGTATTAAAGATTATGAATTTAAACTTAAATTTAAAAATCTTACCATCTCCCTTGAAATAGTTCCAACACTCTTTGCACCTTCGATGTGCAACGAGCCACCCTTTAGACTGCCTCTAGCCTTTTTGGCTTGCTCAAACAAAGCTTTGAATTCGTCGGAGTCCCAATTCCGATGCAACTCTTTATATAAGTGAAGCTGCAACCAACTCGAAGGTTTTCTTTCATCCCAAGCTTTCTTGAGCCACTAGATAATCTGGCACTCGCTTTTCTCTCAAAAGTGATCACAGTGACCATATTATACTTTTCCTCCAAAGTACATAATGTCTGAAAAATAAAAAGAAAAGTGTTAGAGAAGTAGTTAGATAAGTATACTATAAATATTAAACTTAATTTAAAATAAATATGTAAACATATATAACTTAAACTCATTAAACATCATCTAACGAATTCTGTTTGGAATCTCACCCCAAGAGTGATAGGGCTCATTAAATAGCCTCCTAACACTCTCCTGTAGGTCCCTAACAACATCTTTCAATGGATGCCACCTGCAAGACATATAATAAACATATTAGTTCATGAATATTTTAGTAATGTAGCAAAATAAATAAAAGAACAAACTTACAAAGCTCCATCGAGCTCTATCATAACTTTCTCAACTCTGTCCCGCTGGCCAGGAGCTAACTGAGTGACATTCGATGTTGCCTCGGGCGTAGCAGCAGAACCAAGTAAAGCTAATGTCAAAGGATACACGTAATGCTGAGTCAATGCAAGAGTGATAGTCTCAGCACTAGAATCTCTAAATCTCAGGTATGATAGGTGAGGAGATTGAGATGAGGGAGAGTAAACATTGGGAGATGGAGTACCCAAAGATGATAATCTGTGGGGTCGTGGAATAGTCACTGTGGGTAGCTGGTTGGTCTAGTCATAAAAAATTAACCTGGGCTATGAGGAAGAAGAAGCACTGCCTGGTCTCGTTGTGCAGCGCTAGAGATCCGAGGCTGAGGAAATATGTCCTGGGATATCCTCAGGATCAATAGGTGTCTTACTAGACTTTTTCTTCTTGCTCCTACTAGAACTGCTTACCCTAAGATGATATCGAGGTCTATCACTATCACCACCAGATGACATCTGTATGTAAAGTAATAATATGATATATAGAAAAATTTCAATAAATTTAATATTAGCACAATAAATAACGTACATACTAGTTATAATGTATCACTCTATTCCTCCTCGCTTATTTCATTTTCATCATCCTTCCGGTCATCCTCCTCAGGTGTTTCATATTCATTGTCCTCCCATTCCTCCTCCTTAAATGAATCATATTCCTCACTTACTTTTTCCTCAATGTTTGGCATTACCAGGTTATCATCAAAAACCTCTTCTAGTATGTGATAAGGATGTTCTAGTGTGGTTTCCAACTCAACATCAACTTGTTGTTGAACAAGTGCAACATCATTTTGGTACGCCACATTTAATACATTCTTAGTTTCTATTCTTCTCACAGACTTTGTATTAATAACAACCCACCAATCGACCTTATCTCTATGCAATGGATATGGAGCATAATAGACTTGCTTAACATTTTGGGCAATCATAAAAGGATCATGACTTGTTTATTGTTTAGTGTGTTTAACTTCAATTATGTTATATTGTTGGTCCAGTGCCTCTTTATGATGGATCAAACAACTTACACTGAAACAATACTATCTTTTTCTTAGGTTAGCTTGAATATCTTAGTTTAACAATCTCTTGAATGACACCAAAATATTCAATAGTATGACTATTACCATAGACATCACCTGAACATACACACCACTGTTAGTGTTTTTCTAGTATATAGAAACTTCCTCAGTTTGAAACTTAAAATCATTGGCACAGTACTTACAGAGTGTATGTGTAAGACCCCACTTGTAGAGGTAGGTGAGATGCAAGAAATAGGCTTGAAAAAGTTGAACTTCAAGGGTTATGAAAGGGTCTACGACTCGTAAGTTGGAGTACGGCCCGTAAAGGTGGGTCTGGTAGAATCTGGCAGACTTGATGAAATTTGAACCCTTCTGAAAGTCCCATTTATTAATCCTCATACGACTCGTAAGTCACTCTACAAGTCCTAGATGCGGCAATAAGGGTCTCATGACAAATTCTAGTAACCTAACTCTCACGAACCCTTGATCCACGAAAGGTCGACTATGAATCATAAGTTGAGTTACGAGTTGTAGACGAGGTCTTGTGGATCCCATCCGGCTAAGATTTTAATAGGGATAAATTTGACCTTTCCTCTTCCTTTTAAGTCCAAACTACATTGTTTTGACCCCATATATGTCCTTTACCAATTTATATAACCCTAACACATCTCACTCTTCATTATTCCAAAAGCCCTAAGTCTCCAAATCCTCTCAAACACTCTCAAGTTCTTGCAACGCTTCAAGCAAGAAGGTGCAAACTAGGGTTCTGAATTGCTCATCATCTCCCAAGGTTTTTCTATCTCCTATCATCAAGGCATGTGAGTTTGATTGTGGGAACCTTCCTTTCCACAAGTCTCATCATCCTTCTTCTTCTTCTATTATATGAAATTCATGAATCATTATGGGTATTCTAGGAACACTTGAATATGATATTATTCAAACTTGAAAAGGATCTTCCTTATTCTTGAAGAATGAGGGGCAAAATTATGCATCCTATGATGGTTTATGTTTGTGCATTACCATGAAGTACAATATCATGTAAAATTTATGGATTTATATGACCATTGAGGAAGTCTAAACTAGGTTTTTCTTGACAAGTAAGGATATCTCTTAACTCCTACCAAAAAGATCATATCGTAAGGTAAGGATATATTTTAACTCCTACTGAGAAGGGCTATGTCGTAAGGTAGGGATATTTGTAACTCTCCGAAAAAGTTATATCGTAGGTGAGTGGTCGATCTACTTGGGCAATTAGACCACTCCTTATTTGGTGGGGAGTAAACATAAGGATGTGATACACTAATTATACATATCCTATTTGAACTTATGTCGGTTAATTATGATTATGCATCTTGCTTACTATGGCTTATGTTTCTTGTTGCATTGCATCCCGCATACTTAGTACATTCCAAGTACTAACGCATACTTTTGTCTACATGATCTCACCATGTAGGGACCAGAGCTCCTGTTAATCCTCCTCCTCCACGTGGTTAGTCGAGTTGTTGAAGACTGCTATTGGTGAGTCCTCCACTTCGGGGACAACAACCACTTTACTTTTATGCTTTGTTTAAGACTTATCTATTTGGACTTTCTTTTATCTTTTGACAGTGAGCCCCGGGAATGTCTTGGCCCCCGTTCCACTCATATTAGAAGTGTTATTGGATATGAAAGTTATGTATTGAGTTTGACTCTTATTATTTTATGTAATTGTGAAGACTTCCCTTAGTCCTGTTTTCCCTTCTTGCTTGTTGTTTGTGGAGGTTATGATGGAAGTCCCAAGTCCCTGAATGCCCCATTACGTGAGTCATACTTACCTGCCCCTTAGACCTATGGGCTATGTGTTTATTAATTCATTATTGCTTCCGCGAAACTAAGGATGTGCTATGCATGCTTAAAAGGCTTGTTTGGGGACCCCTTTTCGGGTTCTCATTCACCGTGCCACTTCTAGGCTCTAAGATTGGATCGTGACAATATGAATTTGAGAATTAGTCCCAAGTGCAATCTCACAAATGGTGAATGTTCAACGTTTGAGTATCCATCATAAACCTACATATTGTATTCATGATAATACAATTAGGTATAAAACGAATACATTATGCTTATCAATTCAATATGTTTAAACTTTCACACTTACATAACTCTTTAACCATGTTAAAAATGTTGTATATATAGTTTCGTTGCCCCATGTGTTTATAAACAAGTTGTTATTGACACATAAAATTTTCTCAGTTCGTAGTCATATTACTATGTAATTTGATAACATAGTTATAACTTGCTCAAGATATGGCTGAATTTCGAGAAAATTAAGGAAAATATGGGTCATAGCTGATTAATATTCCATACTAGTGAAGCTTCATCTTCCACGCCTTTTAGATCCTCAACCACTTTGATTAAAAATTGAAATAGATGGAAACATAGAATCATTATCACCCTCATCATTGCGATTTGACCTATTACTCTTACATGGTACTTCATCCCTAAACTAAAAGGAGTAAAAATCACCAGTTTCTCTGGCAATATGAGCTTACACAAATGATCCTTCAACTTGTCCCCTCTACTTAATTGATTGTTTTCAAACTCCAATTATGTATGTATGTTAGCATGCAAATATGTTGACTAATGGTTAGATTATACAAAGAATTAATTTCTTATAACAAATGGTGATATTTACTGGAAAATCATATGCGCCGCGAAAACATATAGGAATCGTACTGCATACATGAATAATAGATAACACAAACGTTTATACTAAAACACATATAATCATGCTAGAACACATAAACTTTATGAAATTTAATTTGATAAATACCTCTTGAAGCGTGACCATATACCTTCAAACAAATCC
The DNA here is from genome assembly GCA_026153255.1 of Solanum medicagineum. NCBI lineage: Eukaryota > Viridiplantae > Streptophyta > Magnoliopsida > Solanales > Solanaceae > Solanum > Solanum medicagineum. The sequence continues at coordinate 7,182 of JAPFFP010019568.1, forward strand.
ACGGTTAAATTGCATTTCTACGGTCTTCTACAATGATCCCAAGTTCACTTCTAAACCCATCAAGATCATGAATACAGTGAGTACACAATCGCATAAACAATATATCTATATTAATTAGATATGATATGGGATAAAGTGGATGCCTTGAGATGTGCATAGTGCAATGTAATGTCAAATAAACATGACGTATATCTGCCTTATGATGCCTCAGATCGAAACCCATGGAGTTCTCACATAGACCATATGTCTGTGAACACCGCCGATAAAGACTTTGGCTAATCCTCACCTATCCGAAAAAGACCTCGGACCCGTCCATAAATGACGTCAGGTCGCAGGCATATTGCCTCTGCTAGACCGAGGTTGTACCCTCACCCGAGTCTGTGTAGTACCAGGAGTGTAAACTGGGCTACCTACCTGTCTCAAAGTCTCTAACACACCCAAGACCCTCAAAAGTGTATCCTAGACTAGGTGGATATAACAAACTCTGATTAAACCTGCTCTTATCTAGGCTTCATAGTTGGCTCAGGAGAGATACGCTGCTCATAGTCCCTCACCAGTGTGGCTTCTCAATCTTGTCCTCTAGGTAAACCTCTTGCATGACCCCTACCCCTAGTTGGGGTCTCAATAGCAACACCAGGAGCGACCACCCATCGACTGTAGCAGTGATAGCTCTTGTCCTCGCCATCTGTCAAAAGGACACATGAACACTCACCACTTTACAAAATCCATGCACGAATTGATTACAATGAAAAGGAAGAGAGTTTCCTAACAGCCTTCATAGCCTCTCAAAGATAAGTAACGGACATCTTTGCACCAATCCTCAAGACTCTACTAGACTGGGCTTGTATACATGTGAGACCTATGAACCTGAGGCTCTAATAACAAATTATCACGATTTGAAAATCAGTGTGATGGCAATCAACTAACTCACAGAGGCGAGTCAGCGAAAATACCCAAGTGACTTAACAATTAAAGATTAAATGGAATATAACAGTCTAAAATATATAGATAAACGGAATAAAAACAAGCTACAACTATCCCCAGGACTGGTGTCACATGTACAAGCCTCTATATATATTACTCAAATGAAATACAAGGCATAATATCTAGTCCTCAAATAAAACTGAAACATAAAAGTGGAATCCTCAAAACTTGCAGGAGACATAAGGAGCTACCTCATAAGAAAATCAGAAGCTCAATCAACAAGAAGAAAGTCTAAAAAGATGGACCAGGTTCACAACCTAAAGAAGTGTTGCAAGGGGTAAGCACCAAACACGGGATGCTCAGAAAATGGAACTAACTTAAGGTATAGCCATGAAGAACACAAGTAACTCCTTAAATCCCAACCGCAATCCACTGAACCACAAATGTGCACTCAGAAAAGTCCCATCATAATAGCTACATGGATCACAGTAATATAAATATACTCATTTTCTAGTTGTAGTATCTCATCTCACAAGTATATAAATAACTCCAACACTTACATAACATCAGGAGTATAGTAAGTACATAATCTCATAAACAATATACAACTATATCAATCAGATATGATATAGGATGAAGTGGATGTCACGAGATGTACACATTGCAATACAATGTCAAATAATCGCGACGCATGTCTACCCTATGATACACATTTGTGACCATATATATGTCTCAGATCAGAACCTATGAGGGTCTTACATAGACCCTGTATCCGTGAATACCACCTGCAAAGACCTCGGCTAATGCTCACCCGTACGGAAAAAACCTTGGATCGCCAGCATATTACCTTTGATCGAGCTAGGCTACACACTCACCCGAGTCTGTGAAGTACCAGGAGTGTTAAGAGGGCTACCTGCCTACCCCAAAGTCTCTAACACACCCAAGACCCTCAAAAGTGTAACCTTGAGGAGGGGGATGCAACAAACTCCTGTGAAACCTGCTCCTGTTTAGGCTACATAGCTGGGTCGGGAGAGATACGCTGCTCATAGTCTCTCGCTAGTGCGGTTTCTCGACCTTACCCTCTAGGTCTCACTCGGGCACGACCACTACCCCTAATTGGGGTCTCAATGGCAACATCAAGGGCAACCACCCTTCGACCTATACCAGTAGAAGCTCTGCTCCTCGCGATCTATCAAAAGGACTCACGAACACTCAACACTTACACAAAATCCACGAATGAATTGATTAGAATGAAACAAAAGAGAGTTTCCTAATAGTCTTCATAGCCTCACAAAGATAAGTAACAAACATCTCCATACCAATACTCAAGACTCTACTTGACTGGGCTTGTACACATTTGAGACCTATGAAACTTAGGATTTGATACCAAATTTTCACGATCCGAAAATCGGGTGTGATGTCTTTCACATAACCCATGAGTCAGCCCAAATACCCAAGCAACTTAATGAATAATGATAAAACAGAGGATAATAGTCTAAAATATAAAGATAAACGGAATAAAAATAAGCTACAACTATCCAAAGAACTGGTGTCACATGTATAAGCCTCTATATATAGAACAGTCAGATAAAATATACGGCATAATGGCTAGTCCTCAAATAAAACTGAAACATAGAAGTGGAATCCTCAAGGCTTGATGGAGATATAAGCAACTAACTCATTAGAAGTACTGAATCTCGATCCAACAAGAAGAAAGTGTAGCAAGATGGATCGGGGCCACAACCTACAAAAATGTAACAAGGGGTGAGAACCAAACAGAGGTGCTCAGCAAATGGAACTAACCTAAGGTAATGCCATGAAGAACACAAGTAACTCTTTAAATTCCAACCATAATCCGCCGAACTATAAACTTGCACCCAGAAAAGTCCTAGCACAATATAAAACACGAACCATACTAATATAGATATACTCATCTTCTAACATAGTATATCTTCACACAAGTATATAGTTTCACGACCCATACCTAGGGTCTAGGAGTGACATAGCGAATGGGAACCCGAGAGTCGCCAAAGAAGCCTCAAAGTATGCATATTCACATCATCAATTTGGAAGTGTATACAACTAGTAAACACATAGTTCTAAGGGATGAGAAAGTAGGAATCATGTTATGGGGATGTTATAGGGAAAGGGATTAACATGGATTCACATAACACGTAGCACATGAAGACTAAGGGGTGGGTAAGTGTAACTCACCCTATGGGGGGCAATTCGAGACTTAGGACCTTTAATATTTCCACATCAAAGCATACATACTTATCATAATTCTCATAATCAATCCATAATAGCCACATCAAATAGATAACCATAATCACAATCTCCAAATACAACACATAATATATAGATTTGACAAGAGTCTACTAGATGTCCAACAATGACTCTAGACACAAGATAGGACGGTGCCAAGACATATCCCATTCCCACTTTCAAAGTGAATAACATAAAAAGGAAATCATACGTAGATGGATTGTGGCTTGTCCTTGAAAGATAGGACTCACCATAACAAATGTCTCAAATTCTATCTACCCGTCAAATAGTGGATGGAAGTAGTATTCGGTCTCTACATGGTTAGATCATGTAGGAAAAAATATGTGTTAGTACATTTGAATGTACTAAGTATTGATGTGCTGTCAAAAATACAACATATTTGATGCCTAAAATAAGGGAATTTGTGAGTTCTTAATGCGACTTTTTATGGTTTTTATGTGTTTTTGTGTTTTTCTTGTAAAAAAGTTAGGTTGGCATGATTTTGAGGACAAGTTGTAGATTTTGCTGAATCTTAGGACATAGGAGCACACTTACGAGTCGTAGCCTAAGCTACGAGTCGTAGGGTATGTCATAGCTAGAATCAGAGACCAAAAATTCAAAAATCTGCTAAGTGGAGGTCACCCCTTCGAGACTATCCTACGAGTCATAAGTTTCACTACGACCTATATAGGTGGACTCGTAGCAGGAATTAGAGAGCCAAAATGCTGGAGCAAAAGCTGAAGACTAAGACTACGAGAGGAACATACGAGTCGTAGCTCAAGCAATGACTCATACCCATGGGATGTACCAGTTTAGTCCAAGATGCCAAGAACCTGATATGAGACCTCGATTAGGACTCATAGGTCATCCTATGAGTCGTACCTGCGAGACTTATTAGCTGCCAGCTGTCTTTTCTATATAAATTCTAGGGTTATTTTGTGAATACTATATATAGTTTATGTTAGGGTTTTAGAAAAGAGTTCGACCATGACACATTTTACAACCATCTTTTGAATCCTTTCTTAGTTTTTCTAGATTAGTTTATTGTTTTCTCTTGGAAAACCCATTTTTGGGGATTACAAATCTTGCCTTGTACTCATTGTTGATCAATCAAGCTTGTGGGTTTGCAACTTGTGGTGCCTACTTTCTTCATTGTTGTTGGTAAAACTCTCATTAATGTCTTGTATGTGTATTTTTTCTTGTTTTGCCTTAGCCATGAGTAGCTAAGCACCCACAACTTGGGGTTATGGGAACTATGGGTAGTTGAATTGAGATGACCTAGGTTTATTGCATTTCTATGATTGGGGTTTTACATGTATTGTCTATTTCGCTTCATTATGATTATTGTTTGGTGGTGGCCAACACCAAATCCCTCATACTATCATGGTCCCGACCAAGGTAGTTACGAACAGGAAAAGGAAAGTAGATGACAGGATTCGATCGATGTTCTCTCATCTAATCAATCGAACCTGACCAAGAGGAGGTTGATTGGGACAACTGGTAATGGTTAGTTGGCACACCATGGTTGCTGACCAAGCACCATGGTTAAATTCAACCTTCACCTTCACAAGAGGGATGGAAGAACCTAAGTTACCATCCTACATGCTACTCTTCAATTGTGGTTATGTTACCTAGGGTAATCGAGTCAACGAACCATGGGGAACAAAATTCCCAAGTTTTCCCTAAAATAGAGTGTTTTCCCGCATAGTAGTATAGTCATAATTTTACTTTTGTTTTTATGGCGTGCTCTATTTTACGGGCAAGAGTCCGAAGATCCCCAAATTAACCTACAAAATTTCACTCAAACGTTGAGGGGGGGTCCTTAGGACAAGACATCCTGCTTGGGAGGCCATGGCTCTTTAGGTTTTCCCCATGACTCTCTGGAGTGAAGTTGCGGAGTGGTGGTCAATTCTCCCACACGATGTTTGCTCTAACTGGGGGGAAGTACAGAGAGTCTTCCTTATGAACTTCTATAAGGAGTCCAATAAGCAAAAGCTACAGAATAACATCTGTATTTTCAAAAGAGTGCAAGGAGAGCCTTTTGTAGTGGCTTGGGAAAGGTACAAGCAGTGCTTCACAGCAAATCAGAACCATGGTCTGACTAATGATGAATTGGCGGCTAGCTTTTACCGAGCATTAACCTCTGAGGCAAAAGGGTAGGCTGACCCATTGTTTGGAGGGGACTGTCGGGAGTTCATAAGACGACCATTTAATTAGATTGCTGAGAGTATGGACAAGCTATCAACAGTTGCCCAAGTCCACCAACCCCTTCAAGGGAAATGGACCATCTGCTAGTGCATCTACGGGAGCCTCAACTAAACCCAAAAACGAGAATGCTGCACATTGGACGAGGTTACCATACCAACATTCTATCACTAATAAACTGACCCGGATTGAGCATATGCTTGAATAAGTCCTAATCAAGGTGAATGAGCAAGACGACATTGTTCGAGAGATAAAGTTTGATATCCTCAAATGTAACTACAAAGTGGAACAACAAACTATATCAATGTAAAGTCTTGGTGATAGGATGGGGCAGCTTGCTGAGAAACTAGATGCAGTGCAAGATGAACAAAGGAAGAGTAGAAGGAGTAGCGATGGTACTTATGGAGAAGTCTGATTATCCGTGGGCATAGTCGAGCCACGACAGTAAACAAGGCGCTTCTTGGGAGGCAACCCAAGCATATTTTGTATTTACATTTATCTTGAGACATTTTCATTTGTGTAGCCTATTTAATGCTACCTAATATTTTGTTGAGACTGCTAAGACTTTGAACCAGTTGTGTCAACTTGCATTATAATGGATCTTAAGTATTTGGGTGCAGGAACAAAATAGGAACTGGAGAGTGGAGAAACTCATGCTTAAAAAAAATCATACAGAGTAAGGCTAAGAGTTGTAGTCATCACCACGACTTGTATTCATGTTTGCAGAAGGATACAAAAAGTCTCAGAAGTAGGCACTTGCACTATGAGCCAAACTTATGATTCATAGGGTCCTCTATAAGTAGTAAGGGGTTCGTAGTATCCAGGTATGAAATTTCCCAAGTATTAGGTTTTCTATGAGATCGGGACCTACTATTCATATGATATTCTACGACTCGTAGTCGGGGTCTCGTAAAACTGATCTGCAGAATTTTAAAAGGTGCACTATTTGAATATTAAAAGACTAACATCTTTTGGCTCTTCATGTCCCTTTATGAAGTGTTTCATTTCACTTTATAACTCCCCCTATCACCCCCTTTCCCTATTTCAGTCATCCCCTAAATTATTCACCCACTAACATTCCCTAGCAAGTGAATTTTGCACCAAGAACTCGGCCTGCTTGTTTTTCTTCTCATCATTCATTCATCCATTCATCTGGTAAGTTCTAGGGGTTAATTTTGGTTTGTCTCTGAAATAGTCTTGTCTTATAGAGGTTTGAATGAATGCCTTATGATCATTATTAGCAAAACTATGTGATGGTAATTGTGGAAGTGGGAAAACCATGTTGCATAACTATCTATGTCCCTGTGATGGGTCGAATCTTGAATTCTACCTTTGTTGGGTGACCTTGATTTATGATATTATGGTCATCATTATCTTGTGAAAATTATGTGGGGTTGAAATTGTTGGGTTAGGAGTGTTATAGTTATTTTGTGGTAAATTACGCATGTGTATCCTCTTGAATGTGCGTTGATGTTTTTACTAGTAGAAGTGCTTTGATCAGATAAGGGAAAATTCATGCTTTGTCTTGAGATGATTATTAATGAAGAGTGTTTAGGTTTGATGTTGCGTTGCCTATGCTTTTGTTTTTTGTAACCCCTGATGCTTTCTGGTTAGCCGTTGGTCTTTGTCGAAGGGTTGGATGACTCTTGGGTGCTCTCTGTTTTCCGCTACGAGGACCCACTACGAGTCGTAGGTCATCTTATGAGTCATAGTGGCCCTTTGAAGTAGGCAACGGTCACTTAGGAGGCCTTACCATTTTCCATATGAGACTCACCTACGACTTGTAGCACTTGTTATGAGTCATAGTAGTGGTTTCGTGGCCTCGGTATGAACTCTGAAGATGTCTCTGAAATTAGATACGAGCTCAACCTGACTCGCAGGACACCCTACGAGTCGTACCTGAATCTCATAGCTAATTCCAGAATGCATTTTTCTTAGATACCTTAGTACGACGACGCTACCATATGACTCGTACGTCACCCTATGAGTCATACCTCCACCTCATATATGCTACCCTGCACCTAGTTCAGTCATTTTACTTAAGAAATTTTATTGTTTGATGTTTGATTGTTTTATGTGTATCTTGTTGGCACAAAACATCATGGGACTTATGCTTTGGTTTGTGATGGTTTTGCAGAGACAATGTCTTCAATAAGATGAAGAGTTGTTGCCCCAACCCTAGGAAACCACCCAAGGGATGAAACATCTGATGAAGATCCATCCGTTGAGGAGATGGACATGCAACCTGACTCCGAAGCCAACATACCTTTAACCAGATCACAAACAAGGATTCCAATAGAAGTAGTTAGCCCCTCCCAGTCTGAAGAGGAGGGTGACGAGGAAAGGTCCGATGATGCCTCACTTTCTGAGACTAGTTCCCTTGAGGTGTCTCAGGCACAGCACGACAATACTGCTCCCTCACAGCCAACCGATTCTGGTTACATTGTCACCTCCGCAGACCCCCAAAACACGAGATGGTATGTCCCAGGGATGAAAGAGATTTATGAAAAGGGACTGGAGCTAAAAAGCCAAGGGAGGCCAGTGAGGAGATTCCACGAGGAAGCTAGGCTGAAAGATTCAGGACTAAGTAGTGTACCAGGGTTAGAGGCTGAAATTGAGCGGCATGGGCTTGGTTGGTTGTCATAGGCACTAGGGAAGTATGCACCGTATGTAGTTAGGGAGATTTATGCCTTCTACTACGCTGCTATTCGTAGAGATTTGCTAAGGCTCAAGAAGCCTATTGAGTAGCCGTGATTGAGTAAAGTCCTAGTTAGAAGGGAGGTTGTTGATATCTCAAAAGAAACTACTCGAAGAGTGCAGTTCGCGCCAAACTACAAAGTGCCACATTCCATTGCAGAGTATGATCATAGAATTACAGAAATGAGAAAGGCAATTAATCAGAAGAACGCCGAGCTGAGAACAGAACTCCATCGGTGGATAACAACTCAAATTTGTGAGAAAGGTGTCGCGCCAACATAGGTTACTAACCACACGGAGCATATTTTGAAGGCCCATCTCTCATTTAGGGAAACATTTTGGTGGTCCATTATTCGCTGGAGCATCAGACCAACTTTCAGGGATAATATGATCACATTGTAGAGAGTGGTGTTGTTGCTAGCATTTTGGCGGGGTACGAAATTGACTGGGCTCGGGTTATGGTAGCTCCTGTTGCAGCGCCGGAGGTGGCGCTGGCTGATGACAAGGCATTTGAGTGGCTAGCCGATTGTCCGGACATCCGTGTGAAGAGGTCCCTTGAGCAGGATGACCTAGAGCCAACCCAGAAAAGGCCGAGACTTGGAGAAGAGTCCATACCAGAGGAGGTGGTGTAGGAGTCGCTATTGATGGCGGCTATTCAGAAAGATCGTGAGCAGCACGCACCACATTGAGAGAGTAGCTCAGGTGCAGCTAGGGCCCAGATTTCTGAGAAGGAGGATGACAAAAGACCCTGCTGACTAGCCAGAGACCAATGTTTGATGCACCATGACGTTTGACTTCTTTTGACCTCAGATCTTATTTTGTCATGTTGGATACTTTGTTCTCTTTTTAGACAATCTTTTCATTATGTTGGTTTTTGTATGTGTTTAAATATTCTTATGTTGGATCCTTTTTTTACTTATATTATGGATGTTAGTTTTTTGTTTTTAGTGTATGTATATATATATTTCTATGTTATCATATTTGTTTTTTGTTCTTGTGTTTAATTTGAGGACAAAGTATCCTATTTTGGTGGGGTGTGGAAAGTTATGGATTAAGGTGAATTCTGAGTAGCCTCGAGTCCATAACTTCCCCTATTTTAGATCCCAAGGTTTTCTTGCATTGCTTCTTTTTCCTTGTGGATGTTTGCTTTTCTGTTGAACGGGCATGTTTAGGTAGTGTAGATAATGTGTAAATTCATAGTAGTGTTATCTATTGGCATATACATAATTTTTAGATGT
>JAPFFP010019579.1:0-16510 GCA_026153255.1 Solanum medicagineum
GCGCTAGATGCACATATAGCCCACTAATGCGAGATTCAAGCACATTTGAGAATTAGCGTCCATTTGTCCAAACCATGACATGTTTCATTTGAATTGTACTAGTATCGTAAGGTGTGGGGTGTTACATTATATCTGAAAAGAGTGTTAATAGATTCATTCTCACACATTCCCTGTGGGATCAACCTCAACTTTTGTTGAGTTCTATATTTGATTAATGACCGCTTTACTATTCCTTTTGAACTATAAATTGGGGCATATCTGCAGGATGCCCCACCCCCTTCAAAGAGGGTGGAATGCACTTACTGCACCACAACTACAAATAAATTACAAAAAGGGAGTAGAATGGGATACCCTAGGTGTCAATCGTACCATTGCGATCGGACCCTCCGGTAGGGTCCCTATCATAAAAAGTCGCACTGTCTAAATGTGCTCCGGGAGGCTCCTACCTTCGCTACCTCTTATGCAAGCCACTCCCTTTCCTCTTGTTCGGTGGCTATTGAGCGCTAGGCTCTCATGGCCTTGTGCAGCTTCTTCTCCTCTGCTAATTGTAGATTAGGTGGAGGGCTACTACATTGGTTGCGCCTCCTACACTTGTTCTTTGTCTTGGGCTCATTTGTTAGTGGCATAGGTGCAGCAAATGGGGCGGGTGGAGCGCCTTATGTCTCATCTAAAACTGGTGCCACAAGCGCATTAAAGAGGGTCATCCAAGATTCTGTAAGGGGGCCGGTGGCGCAGTGTAATTGTACTGGGTCGTAAGCCATGCAATTTGTGCCTTCATGTCATTTACCGTCTGCATAATATTTTTCATCTCTCCCCCGGAAACACTCCAAAACAAATCATGGAAATACCCCTCCAATGTGTTAACATGGTTCTGTAAGATGTTGATTTGGCCCAGAAGCTCATCCCAAAGTTGCTCCTCTGCTTGTTATACATGAGAGTGGACCACGTGAGGCATCCCTTCGACTATTTGATGAACAATGGCTTGTGTATGCCGTTGGTCCAACACCACTCTAGTAAGAAACTCATATGGGACATAGCCATACACTTGTTGCACCGGAGGCACTGCACCACTGCCCTCGGGCTACTCAGAAGCCTCGCCTGACTATGGGGCGGTGGTGCAACCCTCCAATGACAAGGGTTGCTACGGGATTGCTTGGGGAAACAACACCAGACCCCCTGTTTTGCGTGTTCTCGTCCGCATAAGAGAGTTGTTGACATCCTTAATTAGTGCAATATTGACCGCACCTTTGGAAGCTATCTTATGGTCCAGAAAATGGGTGGTATGGACACAAGCCCATTTACAATGTGCTTGAATCAGCATGGGAAAGGCATGCCAGCTCTGTCAGATAAAGCCCAGTGCCCCAGTCCCCCATCTCCATAACAATAATTCGTCCCACATTCAATCCATTCTTGTCCATAAAACATGCTACTAAAGAGGCATGTGAAGGTTGGAGTGTGTTATCATTACTTGTGGGACGAAGCCTGGCATGCACTACCACCACCAAAACTTGGCAGCAAAAGTAAGAGAACCTCTGACAATTAGAACACTGTGGTTTGTGACCCAAGCCGCATCAGCCCCTTAATTCGCTCTGTAATCTATTTCATAGTGCTGCACGAGAAGTTGGATCAGACATTTTCCCCTCATCAATAATCTTGAGGTGTAGGTCAATAAGTAGGCCATTGGCGGTGCCCAGTAATTTGGACCAAAGAGAAATCTACTGATAGTGGTCTTAAAAATATCCACCCTTTCACCATGTACAACATGCTCTCATGGGGATAATCGGAAGTCTAGCTGCTTCTTCAACCTTTTAGAGTGACCAGGATGTATTGAGTCTAATATGTTGGCAGCATAGTTGGATTAAAATTCTTCAATGATTGTTGGCCCATAATATTCGGGTGGTTGTGCCATCCAACAAAACTGATATGAGTCAAACACAACTTCGATATCAGGGGACCTGTCTAGTTGATATGTGATGACCCGAACCTCAGGGATGATGACCCATCATTGGAACCCCCTAGAGCCCTTAGTTAGCCCCTGAGTGAAAATCTCCTTAGCGCCTGGGACTATCCAACGGTCTTGCAAAATTATGTTAAGCCACCTTGCGTTTTCAAGATTTGTTTTCCAGGAGACTGCATAATGAATGGCTTCATCATCACTATCCTGGAAGTTAATCTCGTCAACCTAATCAATTGTGTGGTTTTGGTCAGCCTTCGGGGTTTGTGCTTGCTCCTCCGTCTCTGGGGCATCCTCCTCCTCCTTAACTCCTGCTGAAGGAACTCCCTCCTCTGACTGGGGCTACGGTTCGGCTCACTGCATGAGCCCTTGTAGCGGAAGGGGAGTGAGGGGAGGTATTTCAAGTAAAATGGACCTTAGACCCTCCTAAGGAGTCATCGCTTGAGTCACTCCCAATTTGATGACTACATCATATAGTTAGAATATCATGGAGATGTGACCCAAGCTCCTCCCTAGGTTTGGTTGACTTTTGACATGGACCCATAGTACCTACAAGGGTCACAAATGAATAAAATTGGTTAGAAATTTTGGAACGAGTAGGCTGATGTACTAATGGGTACTCTGACTTCCCTTATACCATAAAAGTGACAATAATGCTTAAGAGTGGCGTCACCCTATCTATCATCCAGAAATTGCACTCGAGTCTGGTGGAACAAATCAACTACAAGCAAACCAACCAATTGAAATATCACAATTATGAAACATTAAGTACCTGGACAAGACCCTAAACGGGCCGTGAAAATGTACAAGGACTGAAAGGGTGGGCCGTCGCAGGAAACTTGGGCGTATTTGGAGGAGGCCATCACGATGGAGGACCCACATGGCCCGTGAAAGTCCACACGGATTGTGTTGGGCTCCGTGACAACTAACTTAGGCGTTGCACATTAAGGGATCATGCACGACACCTTACATGACCTGTTACATGGTGCACGGACCATGATATGTTCCGTGCTCAGCCTCCTCGACGGCCTCTCATTTGCAAACCATAAATCAGGCCTATTTAATCAATATTTAGATACACTATGCTATCCCTTCATATCCTATAACAAGAAGCACAACATTTCACTAAAGGGACCATAAGTAGTCACGAAAATCACCAAAACTATGAACAATAATGAAAGCAGTCAATAATGGTGGTTTGCACGACCCATTGTAATACCCAACACCAATTTCATGCACTATGACACTTTAAACAAAGAAAGAAATAATTTCAAGCAAGGATCTACACATACACACTAAAAGCTACTCTAGTAGATGAAGGATGTGAGTGCTTACTTGATGAACAACCATGGAGGTGATGACTTTCTTGGAAAATAGAGACCCACACTAAGATTAATGCTACGAATCATGAGATGGAGTCATTAATCGGGACAAAAGAGATAGAATTTTTGGTGGGTTGGAGAGTGAAGGGCGTGACGGATAAGAGAGAGAGTGAAAAATATGAAAGTGAGGCTTGAAGAAGCAAAGTGAGGGTTTTAATACCCTTGGTCAACACAGTTGACCATCTCTCTCTCCTCCACGGTCGACCTCACGGGCCGTGTCATGTGACACAATCTATTTGGACCATTCGTCACGTGAACCTTGGTGAAATTTTTACCATATTTACTTGGGCCATGCGTGATAGCTCCACACGGGCCGTGTCACATGGCACGGTCCATTTGGACCGTCTGTCTACCCATACTTGGAAAATTTTGGAAAGGAGAACACTGGGCCACACGCATGCTTCACACGGGCAGTTTCACAAGCTGTTCCACTTGGCACGGTCCGTGTAGGTGCACGTGGTGCTCCTCTTTTCCAAGTTTTGGCCATTTTGGCCTCATGTCACGCTCCCATCATGCTTAAGCTCACGAACTCCAAAAAATGACACCTATACCTACGTGGTAACACAAACCAAAAACAAGAAAATACATGACATATAATAATAATAATAATAATTTTCTAATCTTGCTATTACAATGCATGGGTTGCCTCCTATGAAGCGCTTGGTTTAACGTTGTGGCATGACGCAACTGTGTTGACTACTCAGACTTTATCAAGTTGTACCTTTATCACTGGGGCTTCATCTGCAATACTCAAGTATTGCTTCACTCACGGCCCGTTGACTTTAAACCGATGCCCAATTTAAGCTTCTAGCTCAATTGCACCATGTGAGAATATTTGGGCAACTTTATAGGGCCAGACCACCTAGACATAAGCTTACCTAGAAATAGCCTCAACCTGGAGTTATACAACAGAACCTTGTCACCAACACAAAAACTTCATGGTGCAATACGTTTGTCGTGTTGGAACTTCTTCCTGTCTTTGTGAAATGCTGCACTCTCATAACCCTTGAGGCAAAACTCATCCAACTCATTGAGTTGGTCAAGTCTCAAGTCAGCAGCCTGATCGCAATTCATGTTTAGCTTTTTTAGAGCCTAGAGTGCCTTCTACTCTAACTCCGCAAGTTGATGGCAAGATTTACCAAACACCAATTGATGTGGGGACATACCAATGGGGTTCTTGTAAGAAGTCTTATAAGCCCACAGTGTATCAACGAGTTTTCAAGTCCAATCAGTTCTGATCGCATTCACAGACTTGGTCAAGATCTCCTTGATCTCTTTATTCAAAACTTAAACCTGCCCACTTGTCTACGGATGATAGGGTGTGGCCATCTTGTATTATCGTACCCCATACTTAGCTAGCATACACAGAAGATCTTGTTATAGAAGTGAGAACCCCCATCACTAATTATAGTTCAGGGTGTCCAAAATCTGAAGAAGATGTTTCGCCTCAAAAACTGGACAACACTCTTACTTTCATTGTTTTGAAATGCAACTGCCTCCAGCCACTTGGAGATGTTGTCCACTGCCACTAAGATGTACTTCATGCCATAGGATCTAACAAATGGTCCCATGAAGTCAATGCCCCAGATGTCAAACATTTCTACTTCAAGAATAGGAGTCTTGGGTAGCTCTTGACGCCTAGAGATGTTGCCCTTTCAATGACACTGATCACAACCTAACACCAAGTCATGGGCATCTTTATAGATGGTGGGCCAATAGTACCCATATTGCAAGATCTTCTTCACTGTACTAGCACCACCATGATGGCACCCCACTGAGGAAAAGTGACAGGCCTCCATGATGCTCATCATCTATGCTTATGGTATGCACTGCCTAATGACCCATCAACACATGTTCTAAACAAGTACGGGTCATCCCAGTTGTACTTGCACACGTCATGAAGAAACGTTTTTCGCTGGTGGGAGTTAAGGCCCTCATGCATAATGTCACTCACCATAGCAAACAAAGGAATTAGGTCAACAAAAGCTACCAATACCTGCTCATTGGGAAAGGAATCATTGATGTTCTACCTATCCTTAGCTTCTAACTCATCCTCCAACCGAGACAAGTTGTCTTCCACCTGGTTCTCAGTCTCTTTCCGGTCTTACACCTTAAAGTCAAACTCTTGCAGTAGGAGAACCGATCTAATTAGCCTCAGCTTAGGATCTTTCATTGCCATGAGGTATCTCAATGATGCATGGTCTGTGCGCAAAATCACTTTTGTGCCCAATAGGTAGGCCCTGAACTTGTCAAATGCATACACCACAACCAATAGCTCCTTCCCAGTCACTGTGTAATTCCTTTGAGCATCATTGAGGGTCTTGCTGACATATAGTAGATGGGATGAAAAAATTTGATCCGCTTCTGCCCTAACACAACACCCACCATACTTCCACTCGTATCACACATAAATTGATAAGGGGCATCCCAGTTAAGTGCAATTGCCACAGGTGCAGAGATCAACTTTTGCTTCAGGGTCTCAAAGGCATGCCGGCAGTTGTCATCAAAATGAAACTATCATCTTTCTCTAATAGTTTGCACAGTGGATGTGCATTCTTTGGAAAATCTTTTATGAAACTGCGGTAGAAGCCCGCATACCCAACAAAACTCTGGACCCCATTCACAAAGATGGGAGGTAGCAACTTCTCAATAACCTCAATCTTTGCCTTTTCCAACTCTATACCCTTATAAGAAATCTTATTGCCAAGAACTATCCCTTCCTTTGACCATGAAGTGGCACTTCTCCTAGCTTAAGACAATGTTCACCTCCTAACAACGTTGTAGTGCCCTATTAATATTCAATAGACAATCGTCAAAGAAATCACCCACTACAAAGAAGTCATCCATAAATACCTCAAGGGTGTCTTCGACCATGTCTTAGAAGATTGACATCATACATCGCTAGAAGGTGGCTGGTGCATTGCATAACCTGACAGGCATTCTTCTAAAAGCAAATGTCCTATCAGGGAAAGTGCAAGTAGTCTTCTCCTAATCTTCGGGGACTATGGATATTCGATTATTGCCCGAGTACCCATCTGAGAAGCAGTACCACCCTTTACCTGCCAGCCGATTTAAAATCTGCTTCGTGAAGGGCATGGGGAAGTGATCCCTTAAAGTCCATCTATTCAGCTTTTAGTAATCCATGCATACTCGCCACCCAATGACAGGTCTCAAGGGGACCGACTCATTTTTATCGTTGGCTGCTACCATCATGCCCCCTTTCTTAGGAACACACTGTACTGGACTAACCCACTTGCTATTGAAGATAGGGTATATCACCCTAGCATCCAACCACTTAATTATCTCCTTTTTCACCACCTCTTGTATAGGCAAATTTAGTCTACACTGGTTTTTGATGCTGGGCACACAGTCATCCTCCAACTTGATCTTGTGGGTGCATATCCCAGAGGAATCCCTATAGTATCTGCAATGGTCCAACCAATAGCTCTTTTGAACTTTTGGAGGACCCCCAACAATGCTTTAACTTGGTCGAACCACAATCACAGGAAAAATGTTATTAGTGCCCAAAAATGCATATGTTAGATATTGTGGCAACTCCTTGAGCTCCATAGCAGAGGCTCCTCAATAGAAGGTTTTCCAAGTCCAACTTCTTGGTGACAAAAGCTCTAGTCCCCTACCATGTAAAGCATTCACGGTGTCCTTGTACCCATTAATACATCCTTTGGAAAGTTCATCAACACTGCCGCTAGTGTATCCATGCTCATCTTTTCTTCAATCGGAATCTCAGCAAGACGATCATCCTCCACATCCATGATAGACATTACTGCTACCTCTTTGGGTCTCTTCATTGCAGCTCACACACTGAATTGTATCTCCTCAGTTTTCAATATAAAAGTAAGCTCCCCTCACTCCATGTTTATTAATGCCTTGCCAATCGCCAGAAATGGTGTCCCGAGGATAATGGGGACCTCAAAATCCACTTTGTAGTCCAGAATGACAATGTCTACAGGAAAGATGAACCTGCCCACACGAACTAGCACATCGCACAAAATCCCTACGGGCCACTTCACTGACCTGTCCACCATGAGTAGCCTCATAGTAGTGTATACTGGGGCTCCTAAGCCCAACTGCTTGTAAATGGCCAGCAACATCAAGTTTATGCTGGCACCCAAGTTACAAAGAGCCCGTTCAAAGACATAGGCCCCAATAGTGCACTGGATGGTAAAAGCTCCGGGATCTTTCTTCTTCTTAACTACTGATCTTGTAGCAATGGCACTAGTGATGAAGATTGTTTGCCAGCTCGATCATGGTTGTCCTCTTCTTAGTGAAGAAGTCCTTCATGAACTTAATGTAGCCTCATAAGTGCTGAAGTGCTTCCACTAAAGGGATATTCACTGACAAGAATTTCTGGAACTTGCCATCTTCTACCTTCTTCCCTCAACCTTTGCGGGAATGGTGGTGGTGGCTTGGGAATGACCCGCTGAGATTGAGTAACTAGTTTGTCTTGCTCTTTGGCATATTTTGTATCTTTAGGCTCTACTAGTGCCACATCTATCTCATCACTCGTGTCACCATCATGCACCTCCATAGGGTCAAGTACCTTGTCATCAACTTTATCAATACTTGCATCACTGGCGACAATAAGGTCAAAAAGTACCTTATCGCTCCTCATGGCTATTGCCATGTAGTGACCATTATTTTTTGGGTTCTGAATAGTATCACAAGGATGCGACCCATCTTTCTTCTGGTTCAATGAGGCTGACAGTTGCCCCATTTGTTGCTCCAATAGCTTGATCGAGGTGGAATGCGAGTTGACTAGTTGCAGAACATTGGACATTTCTCCTCTCATATCTTGCACCCCTGCCTTAGTGGACTCCACCTTGTCAATAACCTTTGCCCATCATCTCCTCTAGTTTCTTATTTCCACCACTGTCATTTTGGCGTTCATAGTTCCTATAGCCATCTCTATTTTGCCAGTTCCCTTGGTGGTTATCATGAATATAGTTCCGACCTTGGTTACCGGAATTGAATATCCAGTAACCCCCTGGCTTTCCAAAAAGTTATCCTACTCTTCATAATCATAACACTGATTATTATACCTGGGTATTGTATCCATAACTTTCACTTTTTCTAGTCCTCCACCTAGTAGCCTTTTTGTTAGCAAATCTATTTGGGTCTGCATATAGGCCATTTCTTGATCCCACTCTTCCTCTTTCTTCATTTGTTCCACAGTCATCTCGAAGATAAACCCAGAGCAGTATCTATCTCTGGTGTACCAGGCCCTGTTGTTCTTAGCTACCTGATCCAAGATCACAATGATGTTTGGGAAAGTTCTAGCCATGTATGATCCTCCACATGCCGCATCAATGATAGTCTTAGTCACAAAGTTTCAAGACCTATAGAAGACTTCTTTCAAGTGCTCATCCGTGAGATTGTAGTTGGAGCACTACTTGATCTTCTGCCTGAATATCTTCCAAGTTTCATATAGTTGCTTGTGAGACTAATCTCATCTTTGATCTTCAACTTCATCAACGCAGGGAAGAACCTCTCTAAGAAGACTCTTTTAACTCTAACCAAGGGTAAATGAAATCATGAGGAAGCTTATTTAGCCGCTTTGTTACCTCACCAGAAAGAGTCAATGGGAATAACCTCAACCGGATCGCTTGCTGACTGACCCTTGGAATTTCAGATGACTGGCATGTCGCCAAGAAGTTCATCACATGCTGATTTGCGTCCTCAGTTGCTGCTCTACTGAAAAACCCTTTCAACTGTAGCATCTGTAGCGTAGTTCTAGTGATGGTGAACTTGACACCTGCAGGCAATGGGGGAAGAACTATTGCTCCAATGGTCCCAACACCATCATCATCTTCATTCACTGCTTGGAGCTGCTAGTGACCCTGAGGTCTCAAAACAGGTTGCTGCTGCAGGAGTGGAACACGTGGCACCAGTCAAAATGGTGCTGCCAATGGCACCCCATTAGCAGCGAGGTCATCCTCACCCAGACCGTCATTTCCCCCATCTATAGGATTCACAGCCAACTCTCTCTATCTTGCTGCTTGACATTCCTGGGTGTTAATTTTTTGGATCGACTTTGTTAACTCGGGGTCGTAAGGAATATATGCTTCACCCTTACTTCGGGTGTTTGGCATACAATGTGGTTCCCTACAAAGAGCAAAAAGAAAAAATAAAGGTAAAATTAGGGACTAGTATTACACACTAAAAGTAGCAACTTATAGACTATTACTTCACCATATTCCCTGGCAACATCACGAAAATTTGATATGTCCAAATTTACACTCAAAAGGAATAGTAAAGCAGTCATTGATCAAATATAGAACTAAAAAAGAGTCGAGGTCGATCCCACAGGGAATGCATGTGAATAAATCTATTAGCATTCTTTTTCAGATGTAATATCTATTCCCAAAACAAAAGTGCATAAAGTAAATGGGTGGTTGATGTTGCAAACTAAGTTACTAACGTAATGTAATGAAAAGGTGCAGTGACTATCGGATTTCAAACAATTCATGAAAAACTATGACTGTGTTCCCCATGAAGTGCAATATGATAGCCAAATTTATGAAGTAAACCCGTTCATGATTATGTATACAAGATCAAAAAAGTTATGTAACACATAATTCTCCTTCCGGTCCTTCATAGATGCATTTTATTTATCACCTTCTAGTCTCAAAACATATACTTTTTATCCCTTGTTATGTATCCCAAATTATTCTCACCTTATGATCTCAAGTACTTAGACTAGGTTAAAAATCTAGAATTTCTGTCATAGAATTCCTCTCCTAATCACTACATTCCTTTTAGGCATGTAACACATACAGGCTTACCCTAACGCGTCGACTCATTAAGGAAGAAGTTAAAGCAAAGAATATTACGATATGTACTATAATCAATCCCGAGATTTACCCTAAATTGATCTATCTTATTGAGTTGTCTTGGTTCCCACGACCCTAGTTGTGGGTTTAACCTAGCATATTCATGATAAATAGACCACAAAAATTTAAAGAAATCATGATAAAAACTTACTATTGATAAAGTGATGAATCGACGAATTACAATCTCAAAAAAGATGATCAAAATACAAGAGTTCAATGTAAATAAATGCAAAATAGCGTTCTTACTTCCTTCTCTGTCTCCAGCAGTCATAGACAAATAAAAATGGTATAACAAGATATATATGTACAAGAAAAAAGCTAATCCAACTTAAAATAGGAATATAGGCGTCGGCATGGGTGCGACGACTACATGGCCCATAAGGCTCCGAACGGATCGTGAAATGGTGTATGAGTCAGTATTTTACATTTAACGTGCATCATTTCCTCATGTGCACTGGTACGGCCTAACACGTTCCATGAAAAAGCCCGTGACCCTTGCTTTAATGATTTTTCGTGGAGTCAACTTCTCCTTCAACGCAACAATCCTTCTCAAGGTTCGTGGTTTGTCTCACGGCCCGTAAGAGTATCCCATTAACTTTGACTTGCATGGTTTTCTCTTTTTTGATGGTAATGACCCAACTTCACATTAACTCTATGGCATGTGACATGGCTCGTGTCATTTCCTATGGCTCGTGAAATGCACCATAGGACATGCCTTGGTCTCCTTCGTTCCACTTTGCTCCAACCCTTCCTTGGCAAGCTAAGTGTGAGGGTACGACGAGCCTCACTATCCGTCTCCTCTCACACAGGCCGTTCAAGTGCCCATGCTCCTTTACTTAGTTCTATTCTCCTCTTTGTATTCCTAGTCCAAGTGCACGTGGCTTCTCACGGTCCATGTGATGCTACACGGGCCGTGGAGGCCTCCATCTGGTGACACTTGAGCTTTTTTCTCACTCATTTTCTTGCAATTCACCCATCACTCTATGCCTTAACCATTTTCATGAAAAACAACACAAAACACACATCAAACCAATAAATTTGCTTGAGAATACGAAACAATCCAATGTTTAAAGCATTACAAGAGTCGTATTTCCACGAGTCGTTAAACTCAAATTTGGGTTACATGAAATCCATCTTAAAAGTTCACAATCTTTCATAGTACTCGTAGTTCATATCATGCATAGCTTTAATATATACAAATCAACTCATGAAATAATCCTTCAATAGATATTCATGCTTAATCAATCAATACATGCTAAAATCAGACATAATTCATATTCATAACGCATAATAGAAAGTATCCATGAAGAATCTAACCTTGAAATTATGAAATTTCATAAAAATAGAGAGTTAGGCTCTATGGGTGAAAGGACCCATGGTTGAAGACCCGTATACCTTTAACTTATACTTTCTTAAAAAAACACGAGGAAGAATTTAGGCTTCAATTGGGTTATTAAAATCTAAAGCAAGTTTTTTGAGATTCTTAAATCCTTATGAGGGGATTATGAGGAATTACGAGGACTTTTGGGAGGGTTTTTTAGTGTTCTAGGGCTTGAAAATAGCTAAAGAGTAACGTATTCCCATATATATAGGCATTGGGTTATTATCCAATTGCCTTTAAGTGAAAACAAATAATTAAAGAACCAGTTGAACTAGTCTTCAATAACTCCGCGACATGAACTTGCAGCGAACTAGTACATTTTCACGCGAAGTTCAATTTTTCCGCTGTTTTGGCCCAGGAATGGGTTTAGGCCATTTTTGAACTAGTGTATTATGTGCTGTCAAAATACATTACTTTTGATGCTTAAACTTGGAATTTTGTGTGTTCTCAATGTGATGTTAGTTGGTTTTATGTGTTTTTGTGTTATATTTGCAGGATTCCAGGGTTGGCCTTGATTTTGGGAAGAAATATAGAAGTTGTTGATTTTTGATGTAGTATGAGACCTTTACAGGCCGTAGTTCATTCTGAAGTGGTTTCGTGGACAATTCCAGTGAGGCGCTAATTTTTTGAAGTTGATTCTACAAACATGCAGACGAGTCATGTAATGATTTACGAGTCCTAGAACATGGTTCATGCCCTGAGGATCAAAGATTGGGATTTTCTGAAGATTCATTAGAAGAAACCCCCTATGGGTCGTAAACCACTTTACAGGTCGTAGAGGGAGTGTCATAGATTTGAAGTTTAGTTTTCTAGCAGCACTGTACAAGACCCCAACTACAGGCTGTGGAATGCAATACGACTCGTAAACTTGTTCGTGAGACGTGCCAACCCAGTTATCCTATTATGTTTAGGACTTGTATTTTAAATATTATAAATAGGATTTTAGGTTATTTTTTTTAGAATTTTACGCATGTTACACAGAGAAATTGAGGATGATAGAGGAAAAATAGTAAGATAACATTGGAGAGTTTTGAGAAAACTTGTACTTTGATTTCATCTTTAATGTTGTGATTCTCTTTGAAGTTGGATTTTCTTGTTCGTAATTCAATTGTGTAATGCTTTATTATGTTGTTCCAATTCATAGGTCTTGCATCTACACAAATCATGAGTAGCTAAATCCACTGAAACGACCCCAAAAAGTGCCCGAAAATGTGCCTTGGAGGTGCCCAAAATTGTAATTTCCATATATCTCAAAATTCATGCGCTATATCAAAAATCAGACTTCATATTCGTTATCAGGGGGTCAAATTAAGTGGAAAAGGTTCTAACCCCAATTTAAGAGCAAATGATTAGAAATTTCAAATTTCGAAAATGCAATTTCGAGTGAGCTCTACACGCCCCTAGTGCGACACGACCAGGGCGCGCAGATTTGTATTTTGTTGACTGCTTTGCTTGTTCAGTCCAAGACTTTGTGGTCTTGGGCCTAAGTGTTCCCATGCGTAAAAATACCTATACTTAGTCATATTTTACCTTCATATCATCCAAGACATTCCCTAATACTCATTCAAGCACTTAGACAAATATTTCACTCCTAATTTCAAGTCCCAAAACTCATCTGGATCTTAAGGTTCTCATTTAAGCTTCCAGTCTCCATCTCCAATCTTCATCAAGTTATTCTCCAAAGCTAAAGTACGTAGGTTTCTTTCATGCGTTCCTTTCACCCATGATGCCCAAGCTTTCTTTTACCTAAAATCTCAAAATTTAACATTGATTTACTCATGGGTCTTACTTATTATGAATTTCGCTGCATACTATGTTGGGGTTTATGAAATGGTGATTGTTTTAGAATGTTTTGAGCTGTGAATCTAAGATCTAATGGAGATTTAATGAAGGGTTTTGATGTATATTGCTTGATGGTGCTACCAAGTATCTATTGATGGTTTTACACTGAATTTTCTAGCATGATTCCACTCTTGAATCACATGGTTTTGCACTAGCACTACACACCGGCCAAGTGTTTGATGAAATGTCTAGTTATGGTTTCTTGAGGATTTGAAAGTACAATCCATGCCATATTAGTTTAGTGACTTTATGATGATGAAAGGTATGTATGTATATGATATTATTTGCATAGTGTTGGGGATGACCAAGATACACTCAGGAGGTTGTAGGCCTGGGTAACCTTGTTGAGTGGTTTTTACCTCGATCACCTCGCTCGAGAGGTGGTAGGCCTATGCAGCCTTGTCGAGGGGTTTATACTTTGATAACCATGTTGAGGGGTTTGTACCTCATCAACCATGCTAGGGGGTTTGTACCTCATCAACCATGTTGGGGGGTTTGTACCTCATCAACCATGTTAGGGGGTTTGTACCTCATCAACCAATTGAGGGTTTCGTACCTTCATAGCCTCTCCAAGGAGGTGGTGGGCCTTGGATTTCACTAATATGGTCACTCCTTACACATGTAATATGTTCTATATAAGTACCATTTTACTTCAAGCATCATTTATACATGCCATATTGCTATAAGCTTATTCATTGCCTATGTTATACATTTCGTTTTGGGTGCTTATCACTTGTTCCATTGCATCCTGCATACTTACTACATTCAAATATACTAACGCATACTCTATCGCTACATGATGTCACCATGTAGGAACCGAAGCCCCGCTTGATCATCCTTCTCCACGTGACTAGTACGATTTCTTCCAAGCTTGTTTGTGAGTCCTCCATTTCGGGGATGATGTCTATGATCTTATGCTATGTTCTAAGGCTATCTTTCTTTTATGTATGTATTGACTATGAGGGTGAGCCCGGTTACTTGTCTTGGCCCCCACTCTTATCTATGCAGTAGAGGTGTTGTTGGATATGATATGTATTATGCTATGACCTTTGACTCACTTTTGATTCCTATTGACTATGATATGAAAGATGTCCCTTAGCCCCGGTTATCCCTATTTACAATCTTTTATTGATATTTTATTACGTCCGCGACTAAGGATGTGTAATGATATGTTAAGAGGCTTGCTTGGGTTCTCCATATGCCATGTCATGTCTATGCCCTAGGCTTGGTTTGTGACATCCCCAACTAAGGTTGTGGGGAACATGAAGAAAATCAGTTAATTCATAATTCTTGGAAGGTGTGCAGGCATATATTGATTAACTCTCTTTGTTTTGCATGTTTTCTACTGGTAGCCAATATTAGAACATGTCTAGTGTTATTGACTGGACCAAGATAGTTAATGAATAGGAAAAAAGATTAATTAACTGGATTTGAATGATGTGTTCTCGTCTAATCAATCAAACTAGGCCAAGGGGAGGCTGTACTAGGACAAATAAGTAAGGGTTAGTAATGCACACTATGGAGGTGGGCCAAGTCACATTTTGAAATTCACCTCTCGGTTAGAACAAAGGGTTTAGTGAACTTAACTTACTGTCCTGGATGCTACACATTCGAAAAGAATTAGGTTATTCGGTGATACTAAGTTAGGGATGCTGGGGAACACAATACCCTAGTTTCTCTCCATATTGATTTCACTCTTGTGTTAGTTAATTTTACTTTTCCATTGATGGTCGCAAAATCTCTCCCTCCCCTTTGGGGAAGTAAGTTGGTTAATGACTTAAATTATAGCAATTTATTTCTCTTGAGTCTACGTATTCCCTTGGGTTCAACCATAACCTTGGTTAGGTTCTATTTCTTGACAACGACTGTTTTATCCTAAAAAAGGTGGTGTAACTTGGGCGACATCAAGTTTTTAGCGCTGTTGCCGGGGAATACAGCTAGGCTTAGTTAATTCATAGTGATTTGGGTATTAGTCCTTATTTTCCACATTTTACGTATTTTTTTGTTTTTATTTCTTTTCAGAGTGTAAGTGTAGTGCATGCCCAACACGAGAAGTCGAGGCAGACCCTTGGCTCCGTTTGACTTTGAGACTCACAAAACATTAAGTAGAATGGCCCAAGATAATGCCAACAAATACGGCTAATGCGACTCTCTATAGGAACAAGAATGAGAATGCTGATCATGAGAACTCATCTCCTCTTGAGGACATTGCTCCACAGCCACAGGATTTTAATGCCAATGCTTATCAGCGGAACTAATACAGGCTAAATCCTATGGCTATGGAGATGACAGAAGCTATTGTGTTGCCATTACTAACTAATCGTAGTCTCGAGTGGGTTGATGCGACAGAATCATGGGCTATTTGCAAGTTTACCATCGGAGGATCCTCATAGCTATCTACACAACGTTACATTTATCTGCAAGAGTGTGATGGGAACACAGGATCTGTCTATGAATGCTATGAGACTTCGTGTCTTCCCATTGTCGCTTACAGGCAATGCAACACTATGGCTATCTGTGCTTCTGCAGAGTTCAATCACTAGTTGGGCTGATTTGCAGAAGGCCTTTTTGGAGAGGTACTTCCTTAGATCGAAGAAGCTCAAGTTGAAAGATCAGATCAACTAGTTTGAGAAATTTCTAGTGATTCGATTAGTACTACATGGGAGTTGTTCATTAAGTGCTTGAGGAGTGTCCCAGACTACAAGATAGTTGATGATGCCTTTGTTGAGATCTTCTACCGTGCCCTTGATGAGAACAGTCAGGCTTGTGCTGACACTATCATGGGGGACATGTTCTTAGATCCACCATTTGCAAGGACTACAGAATGGATAGAGAGAGTGGTCAAGAATAATCGTGCATGGGGCCAGAGGGACAGAGCATCTACCAAAAGTTCGTGCGCTGTCAGTGTCAATTCGGAGCAAGCGAAGATAAATGAAGAAATTATACAAGTGCTTGCTCGAATTCGCACAGGTATGGAGGTGATGATGAAGCAGAACGAAGAGTGAGACAATGTAGTGGTTTATTGTCACGCCCTAAGTCCCGTTAGGGCGGACTGGCACCCGTTGCCGATGAGGCCCGGGAGAACCAACCTATAACTGTG
>JAPFFP010019600.1:0-16507 GCA_026153255.1 Solanum medicagineum
TAATTATTTATTTTATTTACAAGGCTTTTTGATATTTTATCTTAGTTTAATTAATTATTTGACTGTAAAGTAAATTATCTAATTTGCTACAAATACATATTTTATTAATGAAGGAATATTACAATAAAGACTCTTCACATGCCAACTTATAAGATGTAACTGTAATGACCCTAAAGATCATTTTTGATATTTTTTTAATAAAATTATCATTTTATCCTCTCTCAATAGATATCCTGAGTCATGTTTGATTGGTTTTGAAAGCTGATATTTTAAAATCTTGTAAAAAATTGAGTTGTTGCTAAAGAAATGAGTTGTGAATGCTTAAGTTGACAAATTTTGATGTTTTGAGTTATCTGCAGAACTGAGTCTTGAAATAGAATTTTGTTGATTTCATCAGTTCCAAAATAGAAAAATGATTTGGGAGAGTTTTCGGAATCAGATTTGGACTGTTATGTGGATTTTAGGTTCGGAGTTGGAAATTGATTTAAAATTTGACTTTGGTCAACATTTTGAATTTCGGCACTCGAATTAAATTTCTGATGGTTCCATTGATTTTAGGAGGCAATTTTAGTGCTAGAATGAGTTTTGTCATAATTTTTAGGTGTGCGGTAGCATTTTAGTATTTCAAGTGGCGTAAGTTAGTTTAGTTGCGACTTGTCGGATTTCGGGTCAAGAAGACATCAAATTCGTGTTTTAATGATTCCTTTGAGTCCAAAATGTCGAATTTAGTAGAGTTACATATATGGTTTGTGTATGTCAGATTTTGAATGAATTCCAAAAACGATCCATTCCGTGATTTTTGTGCTATGTAATTTCTGGCATCTGATATCTGATGCCTAATGCTTCGCGTTCGTGGCATGCCTTTTGCATTCGTGAAGGTCACAGATTTTGATCTCTATGTTCAGGGAGGGCATGTTTGCCTACCTTTCGTGTTCATGGACATCCACACCGCGTTCGTGAGCCCCAAGTTGCAATCGCGGAGGGTTAAATTATCTGGAATAGTAACTCATTTTAAATGATAAGTTTTCATCAAATTTCACCATTTTCAACTATTCCAAGTTTAATCAAGCTAAACTTTCAAGGTTCTTTCGTGGAAAATCATTTGGGTAATTATTTTCAACTCTTTCCTTCAGTCATTGATTAATTTAGTTTTTTAACATGAAAATTGGAGATTTTAATGGGAGATTTTGGAGAACTTAATTTTTTAAAATAAACGTGGTGATTGTGAGTTTATTTTGATTCTTTTTTCAAAACAATTTTTGCCATTAGACTCCTAAAATCTTAAGGATAATATCTATGTAAAAATTTTCACATTTTTATCTCGCTTTCCCATATTAAAATTTTGGATCATTTTATTCTTTTTACCCGAATTGCATGATTCTGATGTCATTAGTTTCGAATTATGATTGTGAATTCATTTTTAAATAAACTATGGTGCTTCAGAGTATAATCAGAAGGGGAAAACTTTGGTTTTGGATTGATTGTGACTTTTTGGCTTAGACAATTGTATCTCTAACCTATGTTAGGTGGGTTGAACCTTGTATTTCCTAGTTGATTGATTGATATGAAGTGCAAATTGGTTGAATTGTGCAACTACTTGAAGTGAATTATGAGATGAGATGAGGCAATGATAGTGATGTATTACTTGATGTATCAATATTGAAACTCGTACATGAAATATGATACATGTGTTGTGAGTTGATTATTGATGTATTATGGTGTAATTATTGAGCTATATTGAGTAGCCTTCTGTTGAATTATATATGTGGCATCATGTGTTTCATATCTCATTCACTTATGCTTTATTTATGTGATTATTTGCATTGGATTGTGAAAATGAGATAAAGGAGAGATATTGATTTTTGGAATCAAGGTCTTAACTGGTCGAGGTTATTGAGAGAGATATTGATATTTGGGGCTGAGTTTTTTACCAGCCATGATATAGTTGGGGTAATGTTCCAATGGCCGAGGTCATTTTCAGCGTGTGTTATTACCGAGGTCATTTTTAGTGGCCGAAGTCATATTATGACGTATGATATTCGTGAGGTCATTTTCGGCGGACACATGATCTAAGTGAGACACCCGTGGATTCCAGCCTGAATTGATCAGTAGATGTATATCGTAGAACAAACATGCATCACTATTATCTTATATTGTATTTGCATCATGTTGCACCTCATTTATTGTGATATTGTAAGTGGAATACTGAGTTTTTTTGTTTATGTCTATAAATTGTGGATATGTAGTCACTGTTGATCATGTTTTCTTTTGACTACATAGAAACACTCCACCAACTACACCAACTCACAAAAATTTCAGTACGCTCTCAAACCTATTTGTATTTCGATATATCATCACTAGCAACCTCCTTAAAATTCAAAAAACATTTTAAAGAAATTCAAATAAACATGCAACTTTTTCTTCCATGACTTTCTCCAAACCCCCTTTAAAATTCATATATGAAAATAATAATCACTTAAACTTGTTTCTATTACAGCATTATATCTCTTTGATGGAAAGAGACACATATAATCAAATCAATTACTCCCTCTGTCCCATTTTATATGACATCTTTTCCTTTTTGGTTCATCCCAAAAAGAATATCACCTTACTCTAATTGGAAACAATTTAATCTTAAAATTTTGCTTTTACCCTTAATGAAATGATTCTAAACCTCACAAATATTTGAGAATGGTTTTAGGCCATAAGTTTCAAAAATCTTACTTTTTTTCTTAAACACCATGTCAAGTAAAAAAGTATCACATAAAATGGAACGGAGGGAGTACAAGAATTCAAGAAATATATTTTAAGTTCCTCAATAGAGTACATAAATGAAAAATAGAGAAGAAGGAAAAAAATTAAAGAGATAAATTACAATAAATAATAATTCTACTATACGATTCTACGCCATCTTCTTCTGAAGTTCACAACTTTCTTTACTTTTTTTAAGAAAAATATCTTTTTCGGCTTTCTTCCTCATTCTTACAAACACAAATTAAGAATATACTTATATGAAATTGTTAGCAACTCCATGATTTTATTGATTTTGAGTTTATTCAATTTTATTTTAATGATTAGTCAAATTGACCCTCAAAAAATAAATTGTACCACATGAATTAAAATAAAAAGAACATAATTTAAGAGAAAGTTTAAAAATTCTTACCCATAGTTTCTTTACGATTTTGCGAATCATGGTTCTCAATAGTGAAAGCAATCGTATGGTGTTTTAATATTTCCTTTCTCACCGTTGTATATGCTACAATGAAGAAGAAGTGAAAGAATAACTTTGAATGAGGATTTTCAAGATACAAAACATAAATTTATACAGGCAAAGTGGAGGAATATCTTAAAGTATCATAAATTTACAAATTAAATTTTGAGAGTTATGAAGATTAAAAATAAAGTTAGGAATATTATTAAGAGTATAAATTGAAGAGGTATGAGTTATTTGTAGCTAATTTTATTAAAGATATTCAATATAAAAAAGGAAAAATATTCAAATATGAGAATATATTACTATTTTATAATAATTAAAAAAATGAAAAAAATGATATTTGTAATGAAATCGAAGGTCATTTTTGGCATTTTTGACAAAATTACCATTTTTTCGTTCCTGAAAGTTGCCTTAAGTCATTTTTGATTGAGTCTAAAAGTCGAATTTTGAAAACCTTGTAAAAAAATTGGAGTTTTGCTAAAGAAAGTTTTTGAAGGTTTAAAGCTGGTAAATTTGAGTTTGTGGTTACCTTGAGCTTCGAGTGTCGGAATGCAATTCTGTTGATTCCATCAACTCCGGAATGTAGAATCTGGTCTAGGAGAACTTACAGAACTGAATTTACAATTAAAATGGAGATTTTCGATCCAAAGTTGCATTTTCAATTGATTTCGGATCATAGGTTGACTTTGGTCAACATTTGGAGTTTGAAAGTTCAAATCGAAATTTCGACAGTTCTAGTGGTTTTAGATGGTGAAACTAACACTAGAAATGGTCTTGTTGTAATTTTTGGAACTTCCGAGGCTATTTTTAGTATTTGAATTCTTAACTAGTTTTAGCAAGCTTTTTTGGGGTTTCAGGTCGAGGAGACCTCAGAATCTAATTCTGACGATTCCATTGAATTTGGAATGTCATTTCTGATAGGATTTCATATTTGGTTTGTGTTTACGAGATTTTGAACGAGTCCGAACGGTCCATTTCTTGAAATCTGTGCTGTGTTTTGCTGCAATCTACTGTGGCTAAGTTGTACTCCGCCTTCGCGTCTTTAACTCACATTCGCAGATAGAAGGTCCGTGTTCATAGAGCTATGGAGGCCTTGACCTCCGCGTTCGCAGATGTGGGTCCCACATTTGAGGAGGGTAAATCCCACATGACCTACGTGTTCGCGAAGGGTTAAATATACCT
The DNA here is from genome assembly GCA_026153255.1 of Solanum medicagineum. NCBI lineage: Eukaryota > Viridiplantae > Streptophyta > Magnoliopsida > Solanales > Solanaceae > Solanum > Solanum medicagineum. The sequence goes on from JAPFFP010019600.1 coordinate 4,397, forward strand.
GAACCGTATGTCTTTTTAAAATGACATGTCTTGACATTTTTTGCCATTTTCAACACTTCAAGCTCGATTATTGAGAGCATTTTCAAGGTTTTTCAAAAAAAATCTATTGGGTAACTAATTCCTAACCTATTTATTTGATTTTCATCGATTCAATTGTGTTTTTAACTTAGAAATTAAGGGTTTTTAATTGAAGAAATTGGAGATTTTTAAGACTTTGATTTCTAATATTAAATTGGTTATTGTGACCTTATTTTAACTCCATATTCGAAATAGTTTTCACTATTGGGATCCTTATTACTCCGGAAACATTTTAATGTATTAATTTTTTGATTTCGAGCACTTTTTCCAGCATGAGATTTTTGATTACTTTATCCTTTTCACCCAAATTGATTGATTTTAATGACATTAGATTCGTTATGTGATTGTGATGCTATATTTGAATAGATTATGGTGATTTGGATTATCGTGGAAGGAGAAAAGCCGTGGATTTGACTTGATTAGAGACTTCTACTAAACCAAGTAGACTTCTAACCCGTTGTTAAGTGTGGTTGCACCTTGTATTCTCTATGTGTGTGGAATTTGATGATTTGAGATATGAATTGGGGTAGAATTGTATAATCGTAGACTTGACCATGAAATTTTGGATTGGGTAATTGTCATTCTGTGAGTTCTTGATCTGCGAATAAATGTGAAATTTCAGTTACTTGTGAAATTATGGATTACTTGATATTGATATTGAGATTGTAATGATATTTAGATTGCATTATGAATACTTGAGAATTTGTGGCCTTTTCAGAATTATTTGAGGAATTAAATAATTCATGTGGACATCTTGCATATCCTCATACTTATGAAAATGATTATTTATGTTATGTTGACCTGCTTTGCTTGATGTTCCATTGATGATGAGAAGACGAAGGGAAATGATTTCGGCTAGAAAAGAAAAAAATGAAAATCCAAAGGGAAATGGTTCTGGCTAGATATGAAAGTTAAATACCAAGGGGAAATGGTTCCGGTAGTACGTGGTCATGTGTGGCTCGCATAGGTTCCAACCTGAGTTTATCAGCGAATGTGTATCGTAGGACAAACGTGCATCACAATTATTTGATATTGCTTCGCATTGCATTCCATTCAATCCATCTCATTTAAGTTTTCCTGCATATGATTATATACACTATGTAAGATGATGTTATATGTTGATAGCTTGAGTCGTGTACATTGAGAAATACTGGACTATGTGGATTCTATGATTGTTTATGTTATTGATGGGCTATGATACTTTTTGTCTCTAGGAAATTAAAATGTACATTTTGAGGCCTTGATTCGCTATATTAAATGTCTATATATATAGCTATTATGCTGGCACCTTTTTGAGTGTAGGTGTATAGTTCGACGACATGTGGTTGGGTGGATTGAAGTACTTGTGTTCTTTATTGCTTTATTTTAGGTTAGTTTCCATTTGCTAAGTACCGTACTGTTTGGTGCTCAACCTTTGCTGTATGTATGTAGGTTGTGAGCTCGATCCCATCTGATAAATCTTCCCAGTTTCATGATTGAGCTTTTGGATCTTTGAGAGGTAGCTGCTTGTCTGTTCAGTAGGCCCTCAATGATTTCTTATTATGTTACGTTCTATTTGAGAACTATACATTTAGACCTGTATTATTCTTTGATTATTATTATATAGAGGCTTATACATGTGACACCAATTATGAGATGGTTGTAGTTTAGTTTTCCTATGCTTATCTATTATCATTAGACTGTTTGTATCTTCTGCTGTTATTATAATTATGTTGAGTTGTTTAGGTTTTGGCTGACTCACCTTGGTGGATTATGCAAGTGCTATCACACATGGATTTCGAGTCATGATAATTTGGTATCAAAGCGCCAGATTCATAGACCTCATATGTGTACAAGCCCAGTCTTGTAGAGCTTGAGGATTGGTGCGGAGATGCCTACTACTTATCCTTGAGAGGCTATTAAGACTATTAGGAAATTCTCTTTTTCTTCTTTCTAATCAATACGTGCATGAATTTTGTCTAAGTGCTAAGTGGTCGTGTGTCCTTTTAATGGATGGTGAGAACTAGAGCTACAATGGCTACCGGACGAGGGGGAGGCAGAGCCCGAGATTGCTATTGAGACCTCAGCTAGGGTAGGGGCTGAGCCAGTGGTCAAGGTAGAGGCCGGGATCGAGGAGTAACACTAGCTAGAGATTATGAGTGGGGAATCTCCTTTGACCCAACTATGGAGCTTAGAGAGGAGCAGGCTCCTACTGAGTATGCTACAGCACCACTGCTACAGGATACACTTTTGAGAGTTTTAGGGGTGTTAGATACTTTGGGGCAGACAGGTAACCTAGCTGATACACCAGCTACTTTCCAAACACGAGTTAAGGTCCAGCCATCAGATCAGCAAGAGGCCCAGATACAGGTGGGATAACCACCAATAGCACCTATTGTTGAGGTACCTCCTACAGTTGCCTTTGGTGATGAGTAGCGTAGATGTGAGAGATTCTGGAAGATGGACCTACCTCAGTTTCAGGTTGGGAAGATCAAGGATACTCATGAGTTTTTGACTACTTGTAGGGAGTTACTTGAGGACGTGGGGTTAGTAGAGACTCATGGTGTATGGTATTTACCCTTCAACCTCATGGACCAACCAAGGAGTGGTAGACGACCTATTTGGGATCTGTTCCAGTTGGGTCTCCCCTCATGACTTGGGAGACATTCTCTAGTTCCTTTTATGACATATTTGTTCCGTGGAGTGTATGAGACGAGAGCCATATGAGATTTGAGAGTTTGAGAGTTTGAGACAGGGCACCGTAATAGTTTCTGAATATAAGATTCATTTCTGCCAACTAGCTCGGCATGCTACAACTAGACTTCCTACCGAGGCGGAGGAATTTGTTAATTTGTGAGAGGCTAGCATTCTCTATCAGATGGTCAGTGTTTTAGATGTCTAGCTAGGGGGCATGTTTTCAGTTTGTGGCTAGTGCCGCCATAGAGGTGGAGCTTATGGGGAGAGAGGAGTTCGGGGACCCCAGGAGGGTCCATTCATCCGGACACTTCTTGGGTGCCTCATTTGGAGGCAGAGGTATGACTAGGGGAGGTGGTTCGTTCTAGCACCGCGAGTTTCATGCAGCTTTGCTAGCTTCTAAGGGAGGGCAAGGTCCTTGTGATTCTCATAGCTCAAGTTAGAGTTCCTCCGATTTTTAGCAGAGGCCTACAGGCCAGGGTGGTTACAGTATCCCTCCTGTTCCTTCTCAGCAGTCTTCCACCCCTATATCATATTATGGCTATGGATTTTTAGATCATATGGTTCGATAGTGCCCCATGTATACTTATTTTGGGCCCCTACCTCTCGATTTCTGCAGTACCAGTTAGAGATCTGACACCACTAGCTAGAGGTACAACCTTGCAAACTAAGGGTCGGGGTAGAGGTTTTACTGACAGAGGTGGTCACACCTAATGTCGCCTAAACTACACCTCTTACTGAAGATATAAGTGGTTGTTGTCAAAATATTGAACCTAACCAAGGTTAGGGTCGAACCCACAGAGAATATGGTCTACACCTGGAGTAATTACGAGCAATCAAGATGAATTAATCTTCTTATCTACCAAAAGGGAGGGGGGGGGGTTGTAAATGCAATAATTATACCTAAACTAGAAGCAAGTTATTAAGAGCAAGTGTTGTGAAATCAATGAGAGAAGTAACTAGGGTATTGTGGCCCCCATGAATTCCTAATTCAGTAGAGCCAGATAATAGTAATCTTTTCTAGTGTGTAGCATGCAATATTGGTAAGTTATGTTTACCTAACCCTATGATCTAGGCGAGAGGAAAATTTCACTATATGATTTGATTCATCCCCGCAGTGTTGCATTACTAACCCTTACCTTTTGTTCCAGTACAACCACCCCTTGATTCAATTAGGTTGATTAGACAAGATGGATCACATTGAATCTTGTTAATTACTCTTATCCCATTCATTACTCCCTTTGTCCAATATGTAAGAATTAGGCGAGTTCTAACTTGACCATCGTTAAAAAATATTCTAAAATAAGAGATAACTAATATACGCATGCACACTTTCCAAGAATTACAGACTATCCGATTTTGCTTTGTTAATTTTTTATGGTTCCCACAACCCTAGTTATTGATTTAGCTATGCATGATCATTGTAGATAAAAGAATCATGTTATGCAATAGCATAATTAAACACTTACAATGATGTGTTGAAGAACAAGAAATCCAAAATTCTCCATATGAAATCATAACGTTATCAAACAAAAGTAGAAGTAACAATAATCACAAGTAGTGTTCTCCATGTTCTACTGTCCTCTCTATCGTGTCTCTACTCTCTCTATCATTCCACACTAAGAAAAAACCTAAAAATTCTATTTATATTAAGTAAAATATAAATCCAAAATGGAACAGGAAAACTAGATTCTGCAACTCAGACGGACAAGGTCATGGGCTGTATATGGAATTACGGCCCCCACCTGGGCTTCGTAATCTGCATTTCCCAAAATCTATCTCCAACCTATGGAATCTTTCTACGGGTCGTCTTATGACTTACGACCCATAAATGGTCTTGTCTGCTAACTCTTCTAAAAGTCTTCAAAACTTTGATCCTCCAGGCATGATCTTATCCATCACCCGTTGATCACGCCCAAGTTACAGCTCTTTTTTGGAGGATAAAGTGGTCGTTATCAAATATAAAACCTAACTAAGGTTAGGGTCGAATCTCACTGAGAATACGGAGACTTCAAAATTGATTCACTAATAAACAATTCAAGTATTAACAAACTCAACTCCCCAAATGGGGAGGGGGTTGGAATGATTGATAAGGAATTAAACTAAACTAACTAAAACAAGAGATAATCAATCATGGAGAGCAACTTTTGAATTGTATTCCCCATGATTAACCAACTCAATATCCCCGGATAACCCAATTTTCGACTAGAGTATAGCAAATAGGACGGTAATTTAAGTTCATCACGCTCTTTGGTCAAAGGTGAGAGGCATAGTTCACTATGTGACTTGGCCCATCTCCATAGTGTGCAATACTAACCATTACCCATAGTCCCAGTCAACCTCCCCTTGGTGTAGTTTGATTGATTAGACGAGAACACATCATCGAATCCTGTTAAACAATCTCTTTTCCGATTCATTACAACCTGGATCAGGAAGGTAACACTAGGAAAGTTTTAATGTTGGCTACCACTAAAACATGCAAAACGAAGAGAATTGATTAAGATATGTAAATAGCCATTCTAAGAATTGCAAATTATCCGAGTTTATTCGGTTAGATCTTAATAGTTCCCACAACCCCAAATTGTGGGTGTAGCTACTCATGCTATGGGTAGATTAAAATATCATGGATTGAGAAAAAATAATTTATCACTTACCCAAGTAGATTGAAGAACAAGCAAACCCAAAATGTATTGAGAATCACAAGATTGAAAGATGCAATGAATCCACAAGTGTAGTCTTCCCTTCATTATTCTGTCTCCAAGTACAAAACCCTAAAAAAGTACTCTAATGATGTCTTATCTACTATGTTCTCTGAATAATGACTAAAAATTACTACTAATAGTATTTACAAACAAGTCTTAAAAAATTAGAAAAACTGGTAGGCAACTTTATACTATAGGTCTTTTTTATTTTTTTTTATCGGGAACAGACCTATGCCAAGGGTCCCCACCCCTTTAGACGGTCAGGAGTTTAGCCGCACACCCCTAAGCCTTATTATAGATTGCAAAAAATAAGAAAAGTACAAAGGAGGGGGACAAGAACCTTACCTCCAAGCCTATGGTGGTGTACAAATTGCTCAACCTACTAAGGTCAAGCATTTTGTTCCCAAAACTAAAAGTGAAAGCAAACTTAGAAAATACTAATGAGAGGAATCCTCTCAATACAATAGATCTAAGAAAGCAAATAAACGAGGGAGACTCTCCCCTTACATAATAAAAGGAGAAAGAACCTAAATAAATCCTATGAACAACTAAATGTAGCAGTTCCAAGGACCAATACACCAAGATATCAAGAGACATCTTGATCAGAAGTAAGAGTAGACCCCTGCATCAAGGTGGCTCTTTAATTCTCTTGAGCTTTTTCCTTCTGAAAGCATACATATAAACTTTATCAAGGGCATAATAAGCTTTGGCTTTCCTGGGAATGGACTGCACATCAAAAAACACCTGAGGAACAGTGAGTGAGTGACTGAATTTAGCCATAGAATCAGCAACAAAATTTGTTTCCTAAGAGTATGTCTGCACTTGAAGTCTTGCAACTGATCAATGAAGGCATGAATCCTAGCCAGAGTCTGATTCACCTACCAGGGGGAATTAGTTTGTCTCATGATCCAATTATAAGATGGTTCAGAGTCAAGCTCAAGAATCACTTTGTTGCAACCCAACTGAATGCACCATTCCAAACCAAATAAGGCTGCCCCCAATTCTGCTTGATTATTTGTTCCTTTACCCAAAGGAGTAGAGAAAGCAAACAACAAATCACCTTTGCTAATCCTAATAATTCCACTACCACCAATACTACCAGGGTTACTGAATGAACTTCATCAGAGTTCAATTTCACCCAATGAGATGGTGGTTTCAACCATTTAACAAGAACAATTTTGATATCATGTATACATCTTTCTGAAGTTTACACCATATTTTTCCAGCTATCAGGCCATTGCATAGAAGGAAATACCACTCTGAACAGCATATTGAGCTCCTTTATCACCATGTATTTCACTCTATCCAGATTAGAGGATTTGCCAACATATTTACTTGAACATCTATTTTTCCACACAAATAAAAATGGAAGCATCATGTAAGAGTAACCTTAGGCCTCATTCTTGCACTCAGTACCCCACCATCTCACAACATAATGATGAAGAGGCAACTTGGAGCATGAAATACCACACAAACTTGCAAAGAACTTCCAAACATTGGAAGCAAAGTGACCATCCATAAACACATTCTCTATTGTATCCATACTAGGTCTGTGGCAACAGTAGTACTCATGATCTCACTAGTTTTTCATTTGTAGGTAATTTGCCTCTTAAAGCTCTCCACAACAAAAAGGAGCATTTAAAAGGAATGTGTCTATGCCAAGTATACTTATTGAACTTTGTGTGAGGCCTGTGATCCCTGATAAGGTTCCATGCAGAAAATATAGTAAATATGCCATCAGAATTCAGCTTCCACATGGCCTGATCAGGCTTCCCATCCTGATTCTGAATCTGTGTTTCCATAATTGCAGTCACAAATGGAGGAGGGGCAATAGCAGTGACAAGCTCAACATCCCACTGACCATTATGCCAACAACTAGAGACAGGGGAGTTGTTAAATCTTCTACTTACATCACTCTAATTAGCCAATGGGCTAATCCCCAACCAGTCATCCTACCAAAATGTGCAAGTACCAGAATTGACCCTCCATTGAATAAGAGGTTCCATTCTGTACTTGTTATGTATCATATGCTCCCAGACAAGTGATTCACCTGTGTCCCATTTCTTGCATATGGGATTGGATCTCTGACAGTGTTTAGCTCTCAGAAAATTGCCCCATAATGTAGTCTTGGATATGAAAACCCACCAGTGTTTAAGTTGGAATGCTTTACACACATCAATCATCATTCTCACACCATTACCACCTTCATCATAATGGTAGCTAAGGTTTTTGCAAGAAGACCAATGGTACTGCTTTTTCTCCTCATACCAGCCCCAAAAGAAATCAGCAAAAAGGCCCTGAACCTGGTTTATAGTGGTAGTAGGAGGGGAAATAGAAGCCAATAAATGAATGGGAAGGGATTGCAAAACAAATTTGATCAAGGTAGATCTACCCCCAAAGTTGAGAATTTTTGCTTGCCACCCTGAAATTCTAGCAACAACCTTAGACACCAAGTCAGAGAAGTAGATCACCCTTTGTCTACCAATGTAGATGGGGCAACCTAAATAAGTGAAAGGATCCTTTTTCTATACAAATCCAGTAATGTTCTTCACTCTATCCCCTGTACTTCTAAAAGCATTGGAGGGAATGACAAAGTAGCTTTTGGATTTACTAACCAACTGCCTAGACACATCCTCATAACAGCCAAGAACCTTCATAATAAGCTCCAAGGATCTACCCCTGCTTGAAGTGAAGATTATAATATCATCAGCAAAAGCTAAGATGATTAATTTATGGGCCTCTTTTCTCCATGTAGAATCCATGAACATTAGGATTGTGATGCAACTCATTCAAAAGTCTGGAAAGGACCTCAGCATGATGAAGAGGCCAGGTGAAAGAGGGTCCCCTTGTTTCAAACCTCTAGTGGAGTAAAAGAATCCATGTCTGGTACCATTAACAATGATGGAATACCAGGTTTGATATGATTCTCCATACCATATCAATAAACACTTCACCAAACCCCATTTTCCTCATAACTAGACAAATATAGGACCAAGAGACCCTGTCATAGGCTTTGGCCATGTCTAGTTTAATCACAACATTGCTACCTATCACAGGTTTCTTGATCTGATGGATAATCTCTTGGGCTAACATGATGTTCTCAGAAATACTTCTCCCCTTCACAAAGCCAGACTGATTTAAGGAAACCAGATTTGGCAATATTGGAGCAAGTCTGATGCACAACAGTTTTGAGATAACTTTGTTGACAAAGTTGCTTAAACTTATGGGCCTATACTCTGACAATTAGTTGTCATTGTTGACCTTAGGAAGGAGCACCAAACAAGCATGGGTAAAGTATTTAGGCAGCATTATACCACAGAAGAAAGCATGCACTACAGCCAATAAATCCTGACTAATGACACTCTAGCAAGCTTGAAAAAACCTACCATTCATTCCATCTGGACCTGAGACTGAATGTGGGCTCAAGGAGAATATAGATTGCTTAACTTCATTAATATCTGGCGTTCTTTGCATAATCTCATTCTGATATGGAGGAATCATCACAAGAATACAATTAAGAACCTTCTCATTGATTACCTTGTGTTCCCCAGTAAATATGCTCTGGAAATGATTGCAGGCAGCTTGAGCTATGACATCATCCCCCTGTACCCATTTCCCCTCATCATCTTTGATCTTACGAATAAAGAGTCTCATTCTTTTCCCCCTTAATAAGGCATGAAAGTATTTGGAATTAGCATCACCTTCCTTAAACCACTGAAGTTGGGACTTTTGTTTAAGGATTGCCTCTTCCATTTTCAAATATCTAACAAGTTCAGCATTAAGCTTATGAAGAGAAGATCTGTGTTCCTCAGAGTTGTGGAAGATCATATCATCTTCAGCAGTTCTGATCTTTTCCTCATAATCTTTGACTTTGGTATGAATATCCCTAAGAAAATTTCTGGACCAACTACTAAGAGTTCTGGCTAACCTCTGTAATTTCTGATGAAATATCCACATAGCATTGCCCTGAATAGGTCTTTCCCAGCATTTCTATACCACATCCATGAAATCAGGTTGATCCACCCAAAAATTCAAAAATTTGATGTATTTGATGACCCTATCCACCCTATCAGTCATTTCCATCAACAATGGGCAATGATCAGAATCCACAAATGATAAATGAGTAATAGTGGACAGGGGCATAATTTCTAGCCATTTGTCATTCACCGTGGCTCTATCAGTTCTCTTCCAAATTCTGAACAATGGCCCCCTATTGTTGCACCATGTGAATTCTTGCCCAGAGAAACCAAGATCAATAAGCCCACAAGCTTCAATGACTGCTACGAATTCTAGGCTTTTCTTCATGTTATAAGGAACACCCTCTTCTTCTCCTCAGTAGCAGTAATGACATTTAAATCTCCAATTGAACACCAAGGAGTGTCTTTGTAAGTACTGGGAAATTGAAGTAAAATGTCCTACAACGGTCTTCTCAGCTAACCTTTACACTTGGCGTAGACAAAAGTGGAAATGTATTTGTAAGAAAGCTGTGCGTGTTAAAGCTCACAAGTGATCTGCTGATCATCATTCTCCAAAACTTTGCAAGTGATGAGGGTCCCAAAAGAGCCATATCTTCCCATTACCATTGCAAACAGCCTGCTCCATACCAAGCTGATTTTTGTAGTTAAGTAACCGAGAGTTGTCAGCAAATGGTTCCAAAATGACAATCATAGATAGATGGTGGAGTACTTGGGAGATTGAATTCTTTCCATAGCACCTTGGGTTTAATACCCCTAGCATTCCAAATGATTGTGCTAATCATTGGGATGATTTAGAAGTGAACAATCTGGTATTAGGTCTGCCAGCAGTGATAGAATGCTTGTTTGGTTGTTTTTCGCTGTGATCATTTCATTGGTGGATCCTTCTAGGTGATAATCCTTGCTCTTGAGTAACTTGCAGAATTTTTTCCTGCAATTCAACATTATGAGAAGGATTAAAAGCCCTAATAAGGTGTTCACTTAAGGCCTCATCCTCATCCTCATCTTCTATAGGCATTTGATCCTTGTCAATCTTATCCTCTGATTTAATAACAACATATTCATCAAACTCCTTCTCTGAGCTGCTGGGAAGAATAGGATCAGAATTGAGAGCACAAAAATTGGTAGTGACATCTGGTAGATTCCCACTTGGAGAAGTCTGAACCTGAACATTGAGTGGAGTAAAAACCATAGGATTGAGATCATCCACAAGGATAAACTTGCAGATTTCAGCTTCCTGGTTAGTTCCTACTTCTCCAAGAGAAACTAAACTAGTAATGGATCTCTCCTTGGTTTCGACAAGTCTTTTCTTCAACATCCCTTTTCTTCTTGCTAGGTTTATTCTTACTCTTGGTCCCACTTGTGCTAGTAAAAGAGCCCATATCTTTGGTCATACTACCCTTAGGAGCATTCTGATCAGGCTTATCAGTCTGAGCTGGAGTTGTCCCCTTGTCATGACTCTGAACAACTCTCTCAGTAGTAGCGGGGGTATTAATGTCCACGCTAAGGTCATCCACATAACCCTCATGCAAAACATGAGGCAGTACCTTCCCCATGGGAACCACATCCTGCATGTTAGTATGTTTCTCCTGCCTCACCATCCTCCTTCCATTAACTACAGCAGCAGCATCCGAAACAACAATAGGGGGGTTGGGATTGGGGTACAATAATGTCACTATCAGAGGGACACACAACGACCTAGGGGGGGATTGATCTTGAGCACCAGGATCAATATCCAACTTGGATGCTTGCAAATCAATACCTGTGTTCTCATCAGCAGGCTGTTGAGATTGAAATTTCAGGCCTTCGTGCTGATCTGCATGCTGTGAACCTTGTTCCTGTCTTTTTTGTTGGTTTTTTGCTTTTGTACTTTCCATTGGTCTTGGTTAGAAGCAATTTTTCCTGTTTCTCTATTTCTTTCACCAACCTGATATTATTGTTGCCCTTGCTTCTGCCCAGATTTCTCTTTTGCTCCCATGTCTTCAACTGGTTTAGTTGCATTCTCCTCTTCTTTCTTCCTTTTAGCATCCTCCTCCCTTTTTTGATCATACAATTAACAATAGAGTGACCTTGGTACTTACAATAAGACCAATATTCTGGGATATCCTCATGTTGGATCAATTGCTATTTGCCAACTGAGATATCATTCTCATCATAACCCAGCCAAACATGCTGCGGCCTCTCTTTTGAAATATCCATTTGAACTCTCACCTTTGCCACACTGCGCCTGGTCTTCTGAATGGATGCAGAATCTAAATAAAGAGCTTTACCAATATGGGTAAGAAGAGCTATGAGCACCTCCATATAATAATAGTGCCAAAGCAACTCAGGTAAAGTTACCCAGACAGGGATAATGGGGGTTTCTTCTTCAGGCTTAAAGTCTGGGGTCCATAGTTGAATCTCATTAGTTGACCCTCAATGTGCATCCTCTGCTTGGTCTAGACTGTGATGTTATCAGCTTCATTATCCAGGTCTATGTAAATGTGTCTGGAGTTAAAGTGGGCAATTTTAACTCCTCCAACAAGTTGTGTCTGAGATATAAAACTCCTTCTAATAACTTCCATCCTTGGCATAGTATTAGTGAACTTACCCACCAAGGTGAATCTACATCTATCTGCTAATTTACCCATAAAATCCTTTTTCTTGAAAATTACAGCAGGGTGTCCCTGCTTAGTAGTAATTTT
>JAPFFP010019611.1:0-16506 GCA_026153255.1 Solanum medicagineum
CTCAAATTACACGACATCCCCAACAAAGTTTCCCGATTGGATAATCATCCTTAATTAAAGAAATACGGGGTCTAACACCCCTCATGCTCCTACTCCAGCCTCAAGGTAGAGGGATTTTACTAGGATGAATTCACTAGTGTTCTATGGGTCAAAGGTGGATGAGGATTCCCATGAATTCATTGATGAGGTGTATAAGGTATTGTCCATTATGGGGGTTCATTCATAGGAAAAACAGGAGTTAGCGGCCTACCAACTCAAAGTGGCGGCTTAGATTTTGTTCACTCAATGTAAGATGGAGAAGACGAATGATGATGTTATCCCTTAGGAAGAGTTCAAAGTTGTATTTCTCAACTAGTTCTTTCCTACTGAGCTAGGGGAGGTGAAGATGATGGAATTTATGAATCTTAAACAAGGGTCCATGAGTTTGAGGGAGTATGGCCTCAAGTTCAACCAACTCTCCAAGTATGTTTCACAATTGGTTGTCGAGCCTAGGTCAAGGATGAACAAATTTGTGTCGGGTGCATCTGACTCGGTTAATGAGGAGTGTCATACCGCTATGCTAGTAAGGGACATGGATTTTTCTTGGATCATGACATATGCTGAGAAACTAGAGGGGGAGAAGCTTAGAAAGAGAAGGGTTGGTGAGTCCAAGAGGGCTCGATTTGAAGTTGGGTTCGAAAGTTATAAGGGTGGCCGATTTCTGCAAGACCACAAGTTCCAAGGCCAAGGGTCATCCAATGCTTCCAATAAGTGGGTTGCCAATAACATGGTGCCTAATCAATGATTCTAATGTGGTAATCGATGAACGGTAAAGGTAGATGTCCAAGGTGAAATGAATCATAGTTGTCCATGATTGAGAAATTCAAATGCTTTCTTTGGTTGTGGTGAAGTTGGCCACAAGGTTATTGATTGTGCTCATGCTCAACCCAAAGGTAGAGATGGTTGTCCTCAAACCCAAGAGGAAGGGGAGGTCATCAAAGAGGCTCTCTAAGGCAAAATAGATTCTATACTTTGTGATGTGCTGTCAAAATACAACATATTTGATGCCTAAAATAAGGGATTTTTCAAGTTCTTAATGTGGCTTTTCATGGTTTTTATGTGTTTTGTGTTTGTTTTTGAACAAAATACACGTTGGGTTAATCTTTTGGAAAAGTAACATTTTCTTATTAAATTTGAGGACCTACGAAAACCACTACGAGTCGTAGCCTAAGCTATATGAAACGAACCCAAAAAGTACCTGAAAATGTGCCTTCGAAGTGCCTGGAATCGTAATTTTCATATATCTAAAAATACTTTAGTTATTTCGAAAATCCGACTTCATATTCTTGTTCAGGGGATCAAATTCAAGTGGAAAAGGGTCTAACCTTGATTTAAGTGCATAAAATTAGCAATTATGAAATTTCAAGAATGCACTTTCCAGTGGAAAAACAAAAAGTGGCCTGTTATTTTTAACTCGATCCAAAACTTCTAAGTCTTAGGCCTAAGTATTTCCATTCACTAAAATACCTATTCTTAGCCATATTTTTCACTCCTAACATTCCCCAATACTCACTCAAACACTTAGCCATATTTTTCACTCCTAAATTCAAGCCTTAAAACCTCTTACGGATCTAAGGATTTCCTTTAAGCTTCAAGCCTCCATTTTCAATCTTCACCAAGAGTTTGTCCAATGTTAAGGTATGTGGGTTTCTTTCATGGGTTGCTTTCACCCATGATTCCCATGCTTCTTTTCCTTACAAATTGCATGATTAAAAGGTGATTTCTTCATAGGTTGAGGGTTTTGATGTTTATTGCTTGAGGGTATTACTAAGTATCTATTTAATATTTTACATTGAATTTACTAGCATGATTTCACTCTTGAATTACATGATTTTACACTACCACTACACACCCTCTAAGTGTTTGATAAAATGTCCGGATGTGGTTTCTTGAGGAATTGAGGGTCCAAAGCATGAGATATGGTATGAATGACTATGTGATGATTAAAAGAGCTTGTGTATATGATATTCTATATAAAGTATTGCATTAGACCATGCTCGATCTGGGGGGACTAACAACCCAGATAACCTTGTCCGGGGGCTTAGTACCTTGATAGCCAATCAACCATGTGAGGCGTTTGTACTTCACCATCAGGGTAATTGGGTGAGATTATCACCAAGCATATGAGTTGTACCACACCACCTGGGTGATGGGATGAGATCATCATCAACCTACCAAGGGGTTTGTACTTTGGAAATCTTGCTTGGTCTCTTCTACACATATGATATCCTATAGCACAATTTACTTAAGCACACATCCATGCCATGCTGTTATATTATGCATATTGCCTATTGTTTTACATTTTGATTGTGATGCCTATCTCTTGTTGCATTACACCCTATATACTCAGTACATTCAAATGTACTGATGCATACTCTTGCCTACATGATATAACCATGTAGGAACCAGAGCCCAAGTTGATCTTCCTCCTCCTCTACATGGCTAGTACGGTACTACTCAATCTAGTTTCTTTTATTATGTATTGAGACACTTTTCTTTATGTTCTATTTTGACTGTGAGGGTGATCCTGATTGCTTTGTCTTGGCCCCCGCTATTATCTAAGTGGTAGAAGTGCTTGTTGGATATGCTATGTATCTATGATATGAGCTTTAACTCTTTGTCTCTTGATTATGATGTTATGCAAGCTTTCCTTTATCCCTTTTCCCCTATTCTTACTCCTTATGTCCTTTATATGCTTCTACGACCGATGATGTGTAATGATAAGTTAAGAGACTTGTTTGGAGTTATTTCGGGTTCCTCATTCACCGTGTCACGTCCAGGCGCTAGCTTGGGTCGTGATACTACAAATCGTAGGGGACAACCATAGTGATTAACATCTTCCAATAATTGGGATCAAAGAAATTGAAGTCAGCCATACGAGCCCAAGGTACGGGTCGTAGTCCTTACTACGACTCGTAGAAGAGGGCATTGTAGTGATTAACAGTTTTGAATTATTTTACACTAAGAAATGCAAGGATGAACTACTAGAATACACTACGAGTTGTAGACTAGACGATGACTTGTAGTATAGATCGTAGTATTTAAATCCATGATGCAAAGTGCTGACTACGAAAGCCCAATTACGACTCATAGTTCACCCTATGAGTCGTACCTATGAACCATAGCTGCTGCTAACCAACTTTTCTTATTTATTATTAGGTCCTTTTTGTAAATAGTATAAATAATTTAAGTTAGGGTTTTAAAAGACATGATCATTTTCACTATTCAGATCAGTTTGTAGATAATATTGAGAGAATAATGTAGAGAGCTTTTTCTAGAGTTTAGTGTAGATAATTAGGATTTTACTTTGAAGACCCAATTTGGGGATTTGAAATCACTTCTAATTCAACTCTATTATTTAAGCTTGTGATTTCAAAATCAAGGTGGTTTTTGTTCTGCATTTTCTTTGGGTAGCTTCTCAAGAATGTTTATTCTATTCATTGTTTGTGATCTTGCCCTAGCTATGAGTAGCTAAACCCCAACAACTTGGGTTGTGGAAACCATGAGTAGCTAACTTTAAATAACCCAGATTATTTGCATCTCTTTGATTGGGTATTTGCATGTATTGTCCATTTTCCTTCGGAATGCTTGTTGTTTGGAGGTGGCCAACACCAAACCTCTCCTAGTGCCATGATGCCGACATGGTAGTGATGAATAGGAAAAGAAATGGGTGATAGGATTTGGTTGATGTGTTCTCATCTAATCAATAAAACCCAACCAAAGAGAGGTTGACTGGACAATAGGTAACAATTAGTTGGCACACCATGGTTGTCTACCAAGCGCCATGGTGAAATCTAACCTTCACCTTTACAAGAGGGCAGGAAGAACCTAAGTTACCATCTTGCATGCAATGTCTCAATTTGGGTTATGTTATCTAGGGTATTTGAATTAGTGAATCATGGGGAAACAATTCCCAAGTTGCTCCTTAAATTTATTGTATCTTTGTGATTATTAGTAATGTTTTATTGTATTTATTTCATTCCAATTTGCAACCACCCCATTTTTGAGAATATAGTCGATTAATACTTGAAACAACTGTTGGTGTGTCAATTTGGTCAAATCTCATATTCCTTGTGGACTCGACCCTAGCTTTTGGTAAGGTTTATACTTGATAGCGACTGTTTATTATTGGAGCGTGAACATCAAAATTTATGGTGTCATTCTCGGGGAATCGAGGGCATGCAGGAGAACAATGAAAAGGGACTAGAGCTAAAGGGATAGGGGAAGCCTGTCAGGCAGTTTCATGAGGAGCCCCGGTTGGATGACTCAGGGTTGAGTAGAGTTCCTATTTAGAGGCGGAGATTGATCGACACGAGCTTTGGTGGTTATCAGAGTGGCTTGGCAATTATGCCCACTTATGGTTAGAGAGTTCTATGTCGTATATGTCGCTACCATCCTCCGAGATCTACCCAAGGGGATGAAGGTGATGGATCAGCCCAGGTTGCGCAAGGTCTAGTTCGAGGTCAGGGGGTATATATCTCCAAAGAAACCATCCGCCAGGTTTAGTTTAGGCCTTACTACAGGGTTCCACATTACACAACTAAGTATGACAGCAAGACATATAAGATAAGGCATGCTATGATTAGGAAAGATATTGATTTAAGGATCGACCTCCTCAGATGAGTGGTGAACTAGATAGTAGAGGGGCATGCCGAGCTTACATTGGTCACCAACCATGCCAAGCCTATGGTGAAGTCCCACATCTCCTTTCCAGCTAAATTCTTGTAGGCCATTATCCAATCATGCATCAGGCCTACATTCAAGGATAATGTTATCACTCTGGAGCGGGCTGTGTTACTAACCAGTATCTTAGTTGGCTTTGAGATCGACTGGGAGCGAGTCATGGTTGAGCAGATTCATGATTCCACGCGCCAGATGAATACGTTATTGTCGTTCCCTATCTTGATACGTAGAGTATGCATTGAAGTCAGAGTGCGAGTCTTTCTTCACATAGACCCACACGTCGAGGCCCTACAAACTATGGATCCCATCCTAATCAGGGCTGGTGAGAAATCGATAGCCCTCCAGAGAGCAGTTCCTCCTCCCATGGCTGAGACATTTCCTCCTGAGCCAGCTATTAATAAACTCCAGTTCCTACTACGTCCACTCCAGCTACAAAAAAGTAGCCCCCAGCAGCTGACCCAGAGGCTATGCCCTCCACAGCTACACCTGCTCCAGAGCCTTCTGCTCCTCAGGTTACTTCTGTAGACTTAACTATTATGTTTTCTTTTGCATTTCAGGATTTGGTACACAGGATGACTAAGACAAGCCCAGCTAGGCAAGTTGATGGACCAGATCCAACCTTGAGTTCGTTAGACAGTGCAGGCCTCGGAGGAGAGGGCCAAGGCTTTCACCCTATCTGAGTTGGACTAGAGAGTTAGTGAAGTGGATGACAGGGTCGACGCTTTCGAGTCTAGGGTCTAGAAGAGGCTTAAGGGAGCTCATCTTGCAGATTCAGCTGCCATACAACAGGAGTTGGCCAAGTTCAAGGCCGACTTGATTACATCATTAGAAGCCCCTAATAGTAGCCCCAAAGGAGGCACCTATGGGTGAGGACTTGATTGATCTATTCAAAGATCACCCACGTGCTCCCTGGAAGAGGATTCTTGAGGGTGATGATATAGAGGTGGCCCAAAAGAGACAGAGGACTGTTGAGGAGGAGGCGGAGCTAAAGGAGTAGATTACTGACCTGGTGATGAGATAGTCTATATAGACGGAGAAGCAGAGGCAGGCTCAGGAGCAACAGAGATTACATGGAGTTGGTACCTCGAGTTCAGCTGCAGCCCAGACTACCCAGGAAGCCAGAGAGCCCAGGCCTAGTTTGATGTCGGTGCCTGAGCTCCATGTGTTTGCTACTTTTGACCCCTATGCTTACTACTTTTAGATACTTTGTTCTCACTACTATTTCTAGATACTCTATTTTTGTTGTTTTTTTGGGATAATTTTATTTTTATTACTGTCTGGATGATATGTTTTAGATTGGTTTTATTATATATATCTACTTTTTGGACGAAGTATCGTTTTTTGTGGGGTATAGGAAGTTATGGACTAGGGTGAAGTCTGAGCAGCCTTTAGTCCATAACTATCCTATTGTTGATATCTCAAGGTTTTCTT
Organism: Solanum medicagineum; assembly: GCA_026153255.1. Classification (NCBI taxonomy): domain Eukaryota; kingdom Viridiplantae; phylum Streptophyta; class Magnoliopsida; order Solanales; family Solanaceae; genus Solanum; species Solanum medicagineum. The sequence goes on from JAPFFP010019611.1 coordinate 6,154, forward strand.
GCCATGTTTCTTATTCCTTGTGGATGCTTTTACTTTTATGTTGACCGACATGTTTAGATGTTGTAGATAATTTGTAAATATATGGCAATTATTACTTTCTGGCATGTATATAGTGTTGAATAGTTTTACTGAATGTTTGGAAAAATGAGTACCCACAAAATATTTTGGATTGATGGTTACTATTGCAAACTTGCATGTGATTGGCTTGGCAATGTTTGTTCTTATGAAGCAAAGACAAGTTGATGTGTGAAGCATGACCTGTGAGTGTATGTTGATTATGTATGCAATGCCATATGTGTGTGAGCTAATTTTGTCATATGAGCATTATATACTGATTCAAAACCTGCTTTGCTACTTTGAGTTGGACTGGAGATTTTGTTGATTAGGAATGGATCTTAAGTCGTTGTTCTTCAAATTAGTCCACTTTTTCTTTAATAACTTAGCAAATGAAAGAGTTTACCCCTTGTTCCAAATGTTTGAGCTTTTATTGTACAATTTCTTTCTTGACACCTAACTAGCCTAACCTTGTCTAGTGAAACACTTTGATATTGGCCCTGATCTGTCCTTTTTACATGTGAACCTTGATAGAGGCAAAAAGAAGTTGAGGGTGGCTACGAAAGGTGGCTCTGGTTCAAGAAATTGATATTGTGTACTTCACCTCAGGCTAAAGCCTAACTTGAGAGTGGCTAATATTGTGGTATAGCATAAAAAATGAGGTGGTAAGTTGGAACTGAAAGAAAGAATGGAAAAGCATGCGCCGGGTGAGACAAAAAGAAGGAAAGTTGTCCTAGAATGAAAAGAATAGTAAAATGCATTCAAAAATGAAGCAAAAGTTGAAAAATGAAAAGCAAGTACACAAAAAACCTTGAAAATAAAGAATATGGGAGGACAAAGTGAAAATGGTTGACTTATTAAGGTGAAAGTGTCAAAAATCGCGGTTCAAGGATGGGTTTTAGTCACTAATTGCCCAAAAATACCTTATCAAAGCCCCATGAGCATACGTTACAAGCCTATGAAGTTATAACGTGATCCTAATCCAACTAGTCAACAGTTCGAAGTTTGCGTATATGGGCAAGCCTGTGGTATTAGTTATTATGCATGAATCTCATTTGCGAGAGCGAGTACGCTTGCACAGTCCCTAAATCTTCTTTGGTTGCTTATTGAGTGAAATAGAGGGATACCTTTTTTTTAAGGACAGTTGCACTGCATGGTTAACATTTGACTTGTACAGTGATTATGAATTGTTGATACTCCTTAGCTTGTTATACTTGGATTTTCAAATGCCTTGGTTTGCTTTGTAGCCATACAATCAAGTTTTGAAAATGCTAATTTGGGTACCTGAGCTGAAATTGAGAGAAGTATATGCCATTAGAATGATTGCCATGTATTATTATTTATTGTCTATGTAGATCAAGTCGTTGCTTGAAGACAAGTAACAGTTCTATGTTGAGGGTGTTGATGTGCTGTCAAAATAATACACATTTGATGCCTAAAACAAGGGATTTTGCAAGTTCTTAATGCGACTGTTTATGGTTTTATGTCTTTTGTGTTTGTTTTTTGCAGAAAATACAGGTTGGCTTCTTTGGGAAAGTAGCTGATTTTAACTAAATTTGAGGACCTATGAGACCCACTACGAGTCGTAGCCTAAGCTACGAGTCGTAGGAGATGACCGTAGTGATTAACAGTTTCCAAAAATCAAAATCAAAGAAATTGAAGTCCTCACTACAACGCGTAGAAGAGGGCATCCTAGTGATTAACAATGTTGAATTAATTTGGACCAAGAAATGCAAGGTTGAACTATGAGAAGACACTACGACTCGTAGACCAGACCACAACTCATAGTGTAGATTGTAGTAGTTAAATCCAAAATGCCAAGCGTTCACTATGAAAGCCCAATTACGGCTCGTAGGTCACGCTATGAGTCATACCTATGAGCTGTAACTTGATCCGATCAACTTTTCTTATTTATTTTTAGGTCCTTTTGGTAAATAGTATAGTTAGGGGTTTAAAAGACATGATCAGTTTTATTATTCAGATCAGTTTGTTAGAGAATAGTATAGAGAGCTTTTCTAGCTTTTACTTTGAAGACCCAATTTGGCGAGTTGAAATCACTTATAATTCAACTCTATTATTCAAGCTTGTGAGTTCAACATCAATGTGGTTTTTGTTCTTCATTTTCTTTGGGTAAATTCTCAACCATGATTATTCTATTCATTATTTGTGATTTTACCCTAGCTTTGAGTTGCTAAACCCGCACAATTTAGGGTTGTGGAACCATGGGTAGCTAGTTTCTAATAACCCAGATTATTTCAAAATATTTAATTGCGTATTTGCATGTGTTGTCTATTTTCCTTTGGAATGCTTGTGTTTTTGTTCTAGCCAACACCAAACCCCGCCTAGGTAGTGATAAATAGGAAAACGAAATGGGTGACAGGATTCAATTAATGTGCTTTCATCTAATCAAGCAAACCCTACCAAAGGGAGGTTTACTGGGACAATCGGTAAAGGTTAGTTGGCACACCATGGAGGCTGACCAAGCGCCATGGTGAAATTAGACCTTCACCTTTACAAGAGGGCTGGAAGAACGTAAGTACCATCCTGCATGCAATGTCTCAATTAGTGTTATGTTATTCAGGGTATTAGAGTAAGTTAATCTTGGGGAACACAATTTCCAAGTTGCCCCTCAAATTGATTGTCTCTTCGTGATTATTAGTATAGTCTTTTTTGTATTTATTTCATTCCAATTTGCAAAACCCCCCGCTACCCATTCTAGAGAAACTAATTGATTGATACTTTAAATGATTGTTGGTGAGTAAATTTGGTCAAACCCCATATTCCCTGTGGATTTGACCCTAGCTTCTAGTTAGGTTTATACTGGATAGCGACCGCTTTACTGTTGGAGCATGAACATCACTCTTCAAGGGAGACAAGGAGTTGATGACGTGCCCGTTACTGTTACCGCTATATTAAAGGTTTTTTATTTTGATGTGTATGCATTATTAGATCCAGGGACCACTCTTTCTTTTATTACTCCTTTCATTGCCACAAATCTTAATGTTAGTCCAAAATTGTTGTTGAAACGACCCCAAAATGTGCTCGAAAATGTGCCTCGGAAGTGCCTAGAATCGTAATTTCAATAAATCCCAAAATCTGTGCATGATATCAAAAATCCGACTTCATATTCTTGATCAGAGGGCAAAATTGACTGGGAAATAGGTCTAACCTCATTTTAGAACAAACAAATCACAATTTCAATTTCCCAAAAATTGAATTCCAATGAGGTTTCCGCGCCCCTGTGCGACACGCCAAGGGTGTGCCTTAGTGTAATTTTTTGTGTAGTTTTTCACATCGGTTTTAGGTTTTGGGCCTAAGCTTTCCCATGCATGCAAATACCTATACTTAGCCGTAAAACCTTCATATCATTCAAGACAATCTCCAATACTCTCTCAAACCCTTAGACTAATATTTCTCTCAAAATTCAAGTGTCCAAATCTCTTCTGCATCCTGAAGAATTCATCCAAGCTTCAAGCCTCCATTCAAACCTTCTTCAAGGAATTCTCCAAAGTCAAGGTATGTAGGTTTCAACCATTGGTTCCTTTCACCCATGGTGCCCAAGTTTCCTTTTACCTAAATAACAGATTTCAAGATGGTTTACTTATGGGTCTTACTTATTATGAATTAGACTATGAACTATGTTGGCGTTTCATAAAGTTGTGATTGTTTGAGCATGTTTTGAGCTATGAATCTATGGACTATTGTTTGACTTTATTAAGGGTTTTGGTGTATATTGTATGAGGGTATTACCAAGTATTGGTTGGTGGTTTTACATTGGATTTCCTTGTATGATTTCACTCTTGAATTGCAAGATCTTACACTAGCATTACACACTCACCAAGTGTTTGATAAAATGTCCGATTTTAGATTGTTGAACTATTAATGATCCATTTCATGACCTATGACATGTGTGACTCTATGATGATGAAAGGAAGGTAATTATATGATGATTTCATGAAAAGTATCAATTGTGGTGAAAGTTGACCAATTTCCTAGATCGAGGAGTAGTAGGCCCAAACTACCACATTTAGGGTATATACCTCATTCGCCTACTTCAGGGATAGGTAGGCCCGTGCTACCACATTAGAGGGTATATACCTCAATTGCCTCACCAAGGAGGTAGTAGGCCTTGGTTATGTAAAGATGATCACCTTCTTCACATGTAATAAGTCCTAAATAAGTATATTTTATTTCAAGTATCATCCATTCATGTCATATTGCTAATATTCTATATCTTTCTTACGATATTGTATTTTGCCATGTGCCTATCTCTTGTTGCATTGCATCCTACATACTTAGTACATTCAAACGTACTAACACATACTCTATACCTACATGATGTTACTATGTAGGGACCGGAGCACCAATTGATCATCCTCCTCCTTGTGGCTCGTACAATTTCTCCCGAAGCTAGTTGGTGAGTCCTCGATCTCGAGGACAATGAGTTTGATCTTATGATATAGTATTAAGACTCTCTTGATTTTATTGTATACTTATGACTATGAGGGTGAGCCCAGTTGCTTGTCTTGGGCCCCGCTCCTATCTACGTAGTAGAGGTTTTGTTGGACAAGTTATGCAATTATGTTATGATCCTAGACACTCTTGATTTAATGATATCTCATGTTATGAAAGGTTTTCCCTTAGCCTCTTTAGCCCTAATTTTCACTCATATTATTGTTATTTAATTGCTTCCGCGACCAATGATATGTTAAGAGACCTGTTAGGGGTCCCTTTAGGTTCTCCATTCGCCGTGTCACATCTAGGCCCTAGGCTTGGATTGTGACAAACTTGGTATCAGAGAAATCGATTGTTGATGGTCCTCTTTATCCAACACAACGCGTTGATTAGAGTCTTAATCATGGTTGTGTTGTGCACCACAACTATGAGTAAGAGGCAATGAGATGTTTTAGGAAATTTTTTCCTTCCTTTTACTCTATGTCGTGTTATAGGAGTTAAGGTAAGGTTTTTCCCTGCTACTGATTGTTCTTTCCTATATCATGTCTAACACAATAAGAGGAAGAGCCTGCAGACCCGAGGAACAACTAGCTCATGGTGAGCTCCAAGACGCTCTCACTTTGCTAGCTTAAGTTGTGGCTAATGAATCTAACCAAGTGGCGCAAGCCCCTCCTGCTCCTACTCCGGCATCACGGGTTAGGGACTTCATGAGGATGAACCCACCGGAGTTCAACAGGTCTAAAGTGGCTGAGGACCCTCTAAAATTCATTGATGAGGTTTACAAAATATTGGCTATATGGGTGTTAGATCGAAAGAGAAGGCGGAGCTGGCGGCTAACAACTCAAAGGGCACAAATATGGTTTACTCAATGGATGGAGGGGAAGGGGAACAATAATGTGCTTTTGTGGGATGAGTTTAAGGTTGCTTTTCTTAATCGGTTCTTTCCTCTTGAGCTTTGGGAGGCAAAAATGGTAGTTCATGAATTTGAAGCAAAGATCCAGGACTGTGATGGAGTATGCCCTCAAGTTCAATCAACTCTCAAAACATGCTCCACACTTGGATGCCTAACCAAGGTCTACAATGAACAAGTTCGTGATGGGTGTATCCAATTTGGTGAGTGAGTAATGTCGGTGCGTTATGTAGTGACATAGATTTGTCTCACTTGATGACTGATGCCGAACAAATGGAGGTGAAGAAATTGAGGAAGAGAAGGGGGAATGAGGCCAAGAGGGCCCATTTTGTTCCAAAACCCTAAGGATGGCTGATTTTATCAAGGACAAGGGTCCTCTAATGCTAATAGTCGAAGGCTTTCTAATGACATCCCAAGGGCCCAAGGTGATGGTGGTGTGGGTCCTAATGCTATATGTCCAAAATGTGGTAAGGGTCATGGTGGCCCATGCCTGAGGTATACCAATACTTGTTATGGTTGTAGGGAAATGGGTCATAAGATGGTGTATTTCCCTTGTAACCTGAACTAGGGTAAGGATGTTCATCCTCAATGCCAGGGTGCTAATGCGGTTCCTTTGGGGAGGGGTAGTCAACAAGGTGTAAGCAAAGTCACAATAAGTTCTATGCACTTCAAGCGAGGCAAGGTGTTGAAGAGGTTCCCATTGTTGTCACTGGTATGTTAAAATTCTTTGATTTTGATGTGTATGCATTGATTGATCCGGGTGCCAGTCTTTCTTTTGTTTCCCCCTTTATTGCAGAAAAGTTTCATGTTGTATCGGAATTGTTGTGTGAGCCATATTGGGTGTCTACTCCCGTTGGTGCATCTATTGTTGCTAGTAGAGTCTGTAAAACTTGCCCCATTTTCATTTTGCATAAATTGATTGTTGAGTTGTTGAGTTGGACATGTTACATTTTGACATTATTCTTGGGATGGATTGGTTGTATGCATGCTATGCCTCTACTGATTGTAGAACCTGTAAGGTCAACTTCCATTTCCCAAGTGAACCCGTTCTTGAGTAGGAGAGTCATGATGTGGTGGTCAAGAGTAGATTTATCTCTTACTTTAAAGCCCATAAGTTGATCTCTAAAGGGGTGTTTTTATCACCTTGTGAAGTTAGGGATGTTGAGCCCAAAGTCCCTCCTATAGAGTTGATTTTGGGGGTAAATGAGTTCTTAGATGTCTTCCCAATTGACCTTCCCGGTGTTCCTCTCGAAAGGGAAATAGATTTTAGTATAGACCTTCTTCCCGATAGTCAACACATTTCTATTCCCCCATATCGTCTGGCCCCAGTGGAATTAAAGAAGTTGAAAGAGCAATTGAGGGATTTGTTGGAGAGGGGTTTTATTAGGCCTTAGCATATCACCATGGGCTGCACTAGTTTTATTTGTGAAGAAGAAGGGTGGGTCCCTTAGAATGTGTATTGACTACTTGTAAATCAATAGGATCACCATAAAGAATAAGGATGGGTCCCTTAGAATGTGTATTGACTACCTCTTCCAAGGATTGATGATTTATTTGACCAATTGCAAGGGGCTAAGCACTTCAATAAGATTAATCTTTCGGTCCATCATCAAGTGAAGGCAAGGGAGTGCTATATTCCAAAGACAGCCTTCTGGACTAAGTATGGGCATTATGAGTTTGTTGTAATGTCCTTTGGGTTAACAATGCACCTGCTATCTTCATGGACCTTATGAATAAGGTCTTCAATCCCTACATTGATTCGTTTGTTGTGGTCTTCATTAGTGATATTTTGATCTATTCACATAGTGAGGAGGAGCATATTGGTCATTTGAGGGTGGTTCTATGAAACGACCCCAAAAAGTGCCCGAAAATGTGCCTCAGAAGTGCTCAAAAATCGTAATTTCAATATATCTCAAAATCTGTACGTGATATAAAAAATTCGACTTCATATTCCTGTTCAGGTTGTTAACTTGAGTGGAAATGGGTCTAACTTCGATTTAAGAGCAACCGTAGCAAAATTTGAGAATCATAGATATGCGATTTTCTGTGTGCATTCGCGCCCTGGCTCGAGGCACCAAGGGCGCGCCACAGTGTTATTTTTGGGCTGTTTTCAAGTCAAGTCCATGGTTATTGAGTCTTGGGCCCAAGTGTTCCCAAACATGGAAATACCTATACTTAGCTAGTTTTCACCCTCGTATCATTCAAAACATTCCCCAATACTCATTCAAACACTTGGCAAATATTTTACTCCTAAACTCAAGTCTCAAAATTCATCTGGATTTAAAGTTTCTCATTCAAGCATCAAGTCTCCATCTCCAATCTTCATCAAGTTCATCTCCAGAGCTAAGGTATGTAGGTTTCATTCATGGGTTGCTCTAACCCATGACGCCCAAGCTTCCTTTTGTTAAAATGTGCATTCTTTAAAGTTGATTTAGTCATGGCTCTGATTCACTATGAAATTTACTGCACACTATGTTGGGGGTTATGGAATTGTGATTCTTTTACTATGTTTTGGGCTATGAATATAAGATCTATTATGAGATTTGATGAAGGGTTTTGATGTATATTGCTTGAGGGTGTTAACCTGTATCTATTTATGGTTTTATATGGTATTTTCCAGCATGATAACACTCTTGAATTACATGGTTTTACACTAGCACTACACACCCGCCATGTGTTTGATAAAATGTCCGGATTATGACTTCTTGAGAAATTGAAGGTATAATACATATCTTATGAGTTGAATGACTTTACGATTATGAAATGATAATGAAATGAAAGCATATGTGTGATATTCTCTATATGGTGTTATGAGTTGACCAAGCCTAGTTCGAGGGGTTGTTGGCCCAGGTAACTACATCGAGGGGTTGGTACCTTGGTCCCTAGCTTGGGGGGTGGTAGGCCCGGCTAACCATATTGACGGGTTGGTACCTCATTAACCATTTTAAGGGGTTTGTACCTCATTTGCCTCTCCAAGGAGGTGGTAGGCCTTTGATATCCTACATTGATGGTCACTTGCTAAATATGTATCATGTTCCATTTAAGCATGACTTTTCTGCAAGCATCATTCACATATGCCATCTTAGTATTACGCTATCTATTGTGTATTACTTTGCATTTTGCCTATGATTTCTATCCATTGTTGCATTGCATCCCATATACCTAGTATATTCAAATGTACTAACACATATTCTCTGCCTAAATGATGTCACCATGTAGGAACCGTAGCACCGCTTGGTCATCCTCTCCCTCCATATGGCTAGTTCGATTGTCTTTCAAGATTGTTGTTGAGTCCTTCATTTCGGGGACATTATTTATGATCTCTTGTTATGTACAAAGACTATCTGTTCTTTTGTTTATGTATTGACTATAAGGGTGAGTCCGATTGCTTGTCATAGCCACCGCTCTTATCGATGTAGTAGAGTTGTTATTGAACATGTTATGTATCTATGGTAAGATCCTTGACTATATTGTTCTTGATGCCTATGATATGAAAGTGTTTCCTTAGCCTCGGTTGTCCCAATTTATTATCTCTTGATGCTTGTTTTATTCCTTCTGCGACCAAGGATGTGTAATGATATTGTAAGAGGCTTGCTTGGGGTCTATTCGGGTTCACCTTGCGCTGTGTCACGTCTAGGCCCTAGACTTGGATCTTGAAAAACTTGGTATCAAAGCACTAGGTTGTTAGATCCTCGAAGTCCAACACACTACTTTGGTTAGAGTCTTGTTCATGATTGTGTTGTGCACTATAACTATGAGTAGAGGCTATGAGGCGCTTAGGAAATGTTTCCCTTCTTCTTACTCTATGTCGTGCTATAGAAGTTGAAGAAAGGTTTTTCCCCTAGCAATTGTCCTTTGCTATGCTAGATCATGCCTAACACAAGAGTGAGAAGATTTTGCACACCCGAGGAGCAACCGCCTAATGGGGAGCTTCGGGATGCTCTCACTTTGCTTGCACAAGTTGTGGCTAATCAAGCTAACTATGGTGCCCAAGCCCCTCAGGCTCCTTCACCGGTATCTCGGGTGTGAGACTTCATGAGAATGAATCCCCTAGAATTCTATGGGTCAAAGGTGTGCGAGGACCCTAAAGGGTTCATTGATGAGGTCTATAAGATTTTTTCTATCATGGGTGTGAGGTCGGAGGATAAGACGGAGTTGGCGGCCTAACAACTCAAAGGGGAAGCACAAATATGGTACCATCAATGGAAGGAAAAGAAGGGAGACAACTATGTGGTGCTTTGGGAGGATTTCAAGGTGGCCTTCCTTAATCGGTTCTTCCCACTTGAAGTTAGGGAAGCAAAGTTGGTGGAATTTATGAATTTGAGACAAAGGTCTATGAGTGTGAGGAACTATGCCCTCAAGTTCAACCAACTTTCAAAGTATGTTCCACATTTAGTGGCCAACTCAAGATCTAGGATTAAAAAGTTTGTGATGGGTGTCTCCAACTTAGTTAGTAAGGAGTGTCGGCCTGCCATGTTGATTAGTGACATGAAGTTGTCACAGTTGATGACTTATGCCGAACGAATGGAACAGGAGAAATTGAGGAAGAGAAAGGATCACGAGGCCAAGAAGGCCCATTTTGAGGGTAAGTTCTAGAGCCGAAAAGGTGGCCGGTTTCATCAAGACCAAGGGTCTTCTTATGCTCCCTTAGGAGGTTTGCCAATGACATTCCAAGGGCCCAAGGTGTTGGTGGTGTGGGTCCTATTGATCTGTGTCCAAAGTGTGATAAGGGTCATGGTGGCCCATATTTGAGGAATACCGATGCTTGTTATGGTTGTCTTGGTCAACTCAGGTTGCCCAAACAGAATCTAGTCTGGATAACTGGAGTATCCCCAAACAACCTTTTCATAAGATCTGCCAGATAGGTCATTTTAATTTTATTAATAATCATAATATTAAAACTTGTGAATCTACTATAGCAATTAATAATTCTT
>JAPFFP010019641.1:0-16504 GCA_026153255.1 Solanum medicagineum
CGATTGTTCTTTGCTATTCTAGATCAGGCCGAATACTAGAGTAAGACAAGCCCAAACTCCCGAGGAGCAACCTACTACCCCATCCCATAAGTCTTGTAAAACAATGGAGGAGAATTCTACTAACCCGTCCCATAAATATTTTGAACATTAATCATCATCATAAGGATAGCTTCTATACCTTGGCTAAGCCTCTACTATCGGCTAGCATCATCACCATATCCCTCTACTAACGGGTCATCAAGTCATATCCCTATACTAACAGGCCATCATAGTCTCATGATTATAAGTAGGTGGGGACTCACATTTCTTTTACTCATTCATGCTAAATTTTATAAGACTAGTCCTATTGGAGATAAAAACATGAGGGTAATCATGACACACACAACTTGTATAACATAAAATCATGAGAAGGGCTTTACAATAACACTTAGCTTTCATAACATCTCAATGAATTTAACATAATACTTGATATGCCTCATCCTTCATAACATTCATGAACTACTAGCAAACATATAGTGAAACATTTTCATTATTCATAAGAAACTTCATCACTAAAGCCTCATCATTAAGAATCATTCAAAATTAGCAAACTCAACCTGACAATTGGGTGGGCTCATCCATGTAATTTTAAATCATGTAACTCAAGAGGACTATGCGTGAATATAATGCATTTCATCAATTTATATCATCTCTGGAACAACCCATCTCAGTCATACATATCAACTTTCAAAACATGGACATGGACACATGAAAATCATCTCATACAATCCTCAACTCCATAGTGTCTCATGGTATCACAACACTTATAGCTTTGAATATCTTGAACTAGCTCATCAAACCATCACATCATAATATCAAATAAAGGGTTACATATCATTCATAGCATTTATAACATTCTCATGAACTCATAGCATTCTTAATTTCCCTTCAACATCAACAACATCCATAACTCACATGTGCTACCATAAGCCTTCATCACATAAGAGGTTTGCCACATAGCTTAGTCAAAACATATTGGGTACATGTATTTAAGCTTAAAATCATAGAATTCAAGAACAAAAAACATGAGAGGGGTAAAATTAAAATAAAGTCATTCAAACAACCTCAATTCGGGTGTCATGAAAACCATTCAAAAATTCATAATATTTTAGAGTCTTTCAAGATGCCATAGCTTACAAAACTTTAATGTAATAAACACATCATAATCTCAATCATTAATAGGATCCCATGCACAAATAAATCAAGAATCAATAATTTTCCAACATTTTTTATGTAATGGAGTGATAATAGAAAATACTCATAAAAAATTAGTCATTAGAATCAAGATATTTGATAAAAATAGTTTTTGGGCTCCATGAGTGAAAAGGACCCATTGATGGAGACCCACATACCTTAGACTTGGACTTTCTTAAAGAAAATTGGAGGAAGACTTGAGGCTTGACTTGGTTTTCTTGAATTCCAACAAACTTCTTGAAAATCTTGAGAATGGATGGAGAATTCGATGAAGATTAGAGAGGAACTTAAGAGGTTTTTTATGAGTTTTAGAGTTGAAAAATAGCTAAGGATGAGGGTTTCATATATATATATATATATATATATATATATATATAGACATTGGGTAACTATTCAATTGTCCTTGAGTGAAAAGTTGGGTTTTTAACCTATGGTGCATCCAGTTCGTGATGCGGACAGCCACTGCTTGCGAAATTTCCCCAAAAAAATATTTTTTTTTGCATAGGTAAAATATACCTTGTAGGTAACCATTCCCCCACCTATGTTTTCCCTCTGAACAAGAATATGAGGTCGGATTTGCGAAATTCTGCACGGATTTTGAGATATTCAAAAAAACGTATCATAGGGTCTTTCCAAGCTACGTTGAGGAGTGTTTCACTATATCTCCCCCCTTGGGAACATTCATCTGCGAATGTGAATAGAGATAGCATGAATAGAATGGAACATCTATAAATTCCTTACTAAAACAATAATGCAAATTAAACATTATTTTCATGCAACTTTCAAAGTCTCTATAATGGAAATCATTTTAGAAGCATGAGTAGCACATTTTCATAATTGCACATGAAACTTCAATCAACTCTCTTCATTGGGCATGCATGCATAATAAGTAACATGTTAAGAATAGATAAATGATTTATGAGAATGAACTGGAACTACCATTGTTCCTAATATGCCAACACAACCACTTACCAATACATCAACCATAGCACCACCACTTATGAAACAACTTAGTGCCAATTATCACCCTATTCAAGGAAACACATAGATACCAGGCACAGTGTTATGAGCTATCTCTCTCCCCTTCCCAGCGGCCACCAGGCGATCCCTTCTCTGGTGCCCCAATTCACCATATTCAAAGCAACCTTCTTGACCCACTATGGTTAGTAAGAGAAATAACCTTCTGTACTTCTAATGGCACGGCATGGATCCTAATGAAGAGAAACATTTTCGAAAACACCTCATAGCCTCCTATCCATAGTTCTGGCTCGCTTCACAACCATAAACAAGACTCTACATGACGCGGTGTGTTAGAGATGTCCGAGGATCATTTATAAATATAGTGCTCTGATACCAAGCTTGTCACGACCCAAGATTGGGGTGTAGACATGACACAGTGAATGTGAAGCCCGAAGGTAACCCAACATAAACCATGTGAGCAAAGCTATGGAGTCCTGATATTTTCCCTACACCGGAGATAAGGGGGAAGTCACTTGACATGGCGACCTCCTAAGATGCCTCAATGGATCCACAAAAGCTTTGCTATTGAGCAACCTCTACTATCGGTTGGTCCAGAAATCAACCTTTACTAACGGGTGATTCCTATTACCTACAGTGGCACGTAGTTATAGGATAATGGAATTCTACTAACGGTCTCTCGCCTCTTCTAACGGGGAGCTTCCTCATCCATCCCAAGGTCCACTCCGTACTTAGTAAACTCTCATAGAATAATAATAGGGAGGAATCATGAAATTCATTAGTGGAAGGTTATTCTACTAACCTATCCCATAAGACTTGAAAAATAATGGAGGGGAATTCTACTAACTCGTCCCATAAATATTTTGAACATTAATCATCATCATAAGGTTAGCTCCTATACCTTGACTAAGCCTCTACTATCGTCTTGTATCATAATCTTACCTAAGTCTCTACTATTGGTTAGCATTATCACCATATCCCTCTACTAACGGGTCATCATTTCATATCCCTCTACTAATGGGCCATCATAGTCTCATGATCATAATTAGGTAGGGACTCATATTTTTATATTCATTCATGATAAATTTCATAAAACTAGTCCCATTTGACATACCTACATGAGGGTAATCATGACATACACAACTTGTATAACATAACATCATAAGGAGGGTTTTACAATAACACGTAGCTTTCACAATATCTCAATGAGTTTCACATAATACTTGATATACCTTATTCTCGATAACATTCATGAACTAGCATACATATAGTGAAACATTTTCATTGTTTATAAGAAACTTCCTCATCAAACCCTCATTATTAAGAATCATTAAAATTAGCAATCTCAACTTGACATTTGGGTGGGCTCATGTATGTAATTTTAAATCATGTAACTTAGAGGACTATGCATGAAAGTAAAGCATTTCATCAATTTATATCATATCTAGAACAACCCATCTCAATCATACATATCATCTTTCAAAACATGGACATGGAAACATGAAATTCATCTCATACAATCCTCAACTCCATAATGTCTCATGGTATCACAACATTTATAGCTTTGAATATCATAAACTAGCTCATCAAACCATCACATCATAATATCAAATAAAGGGTTTTGTATCATTCATAACATTTATAACATTCTCATGAACTCATAGCATACTTAATTTTCCTTCAACATCAACAACATCCATAACTCAAATGTGCTACCATAAACCTTCATCACATAAGAGATTTGTCACATAACTTACTCAAAATATGTTGGGTACATGTATTTAAACTTAAAATCATAGAATTCTAAAATAAGCAACATGAGAGGGGTAAATTAAAGTCATTCAAACGACCCGACAACATACTCGAAAACCCCAATTTGGGTGTCTTGAAAACCATTCAAAAGTTCATAGTATGTTAGAGTCTTTCAAGATGTCATAGCTTACAAAGCTTTAAATGTAATAGACATATCATAATCTCAATCATTAGTAGGAGTCCATGCATCAATAAATCAAGAATCAATGATTTTCTAACAGTTTTCATGTAATGGAGTGATAATAGAAAATACCTGTAAAGAATTAGTCATAGAATCAAGAATTTGATAAAAATAGTTTTGAGGCTCCATGACTGAAAGGACCCATGGATGGAGACCCACATATGAGTGTGCATTATCATCCGAGTAAGGCAAAAGTGGTGGTAGATGCCTTGAGTAGGGTATGAATGGGTAGCCTAGCTCATGTTGATGGTGGTGAGAAGGATATGGCTAGGGAAGTGCATTGGTTGGCTAGGTTGAGAGTTAGATTGGAGAAGGTTGATAGTGGTGATGTTGTTATTATGGATGGGTCTAGTTCTTCTTCGGCTGATGCGGTTATGGAAAAACAAGATCTTAATCACCCTCCTTGTTAGAGTTGAAGGCCTTAGTGAAAGAGGGCAAGGTGAAGATTTTGTCCCAAGGGGGAGATGGTGCCCTTAGGTACCAAGGTAGGTTGTGTATATCTTGTGTTGATGGCTTGATAATAGATCCTTGATGAGGTGCATAACTTTTCTTATTCTATCCACTCCGGTTCCACCAAAATGTATAGAGATTTGAGAGAGGTGTATTGGTGGGGAGGCATGAAAAGGAACATTGCCAAATTTGTTTTCAATTGTCATAGTTGTCAACAACTCAAAGTTGAACATCAAAGGTCGGGTGGCCTAACCCAAGACATAGAGATTCTGACTTGGAAGTGGGAAGTATTAATATGGATTTTGTGTTTGAGTTGCCCAAGACTAGAAAAGATTTTGATTCCATTTGGGTTGTGGTTGATAGGATGACAAAATTAGCTCATTTCCTACCGGTTAAGACCACACATGGGGCTGAAGATTATGCAAGGTTGTACATACATGACTTGGTGAGATTGCACGGGGTTCCTTTATCCGTCATATCAGATTATGGAGCTCAGTTTACTTCACATTTTTTGAGATCTTTCCAAAAGGGTCTAGGTACTAGAGTTAAGTTTTCTACAGCCTTCGATCCTCAAACGGATGGACAAGCCAAGAGGACCATCCAAACCCTTGAGGATATGCTTAGAGCATGTGTGTTGGACTTAAAGGTAGTTAGGATGATCATCTTCCGTTGGTTGAGTTTGCTTATAACAATAGATATCATTCTAGCATCAGTATGGCTCTTTTTGAGGCTCTCTATGGGAGACATTGTAGATCACCGATTGTTTGGAGGTTGGTGAGGTAGCTTTATTGGGACCAGATCTATGGAGACTCTTGAGAAGGTTAGGCTGATTAGGGAAAGATTGAAGACGGCCCGAAGTCATCAAAAATCCTATGCTGATATGAGGAAACAAGATCTTGAATTCTGAGTTGGTGATTGGGTTTATTTAAAGGTATCACCCATGAAGGGTGTGGTCCGTTTTTGTAGGAAGGATAAGTTGAGTCAAAGATATATGGGTCCTTATAAGGTGATGAGAAGGGTTAGCAGGGTAGCTTATTAGTTGAAACTGCCTAGAGAAATGGATTTGGTTCATTCGGTATTTTATGTGTCTATGTTGAGAAAGTGTGGATGATCTTAATGCTATTGTGCCTCTTGATGTTGTGGGTGTGCTTGAAGATAATTTGACATATGAAGAGGTTCCGGTTTAGATTTTGGATAGACAAGTGAAGAAGTTGAGAAACAAGGAGGTGGATTCCATTAAGGTCCTTTGGAGGAATCAACAAGATGAGAGTGCTACTTGGGAGGCCGAAGCGGACATGCAGAAGCAATATCATTACCTTTTCCACTCCACTCAAGCCTAAGGTATTGATCTATGTCCTTTATATGATCTCAAGTCTTAAGTTCATCCCTCATGTCATTGCATATGTTCATGTTTAATTTAAGAAGTTCATGATGATTTTACACTTATGATAGGATTTTTGAAATGCTGTTTAAGTGCATTGTTGCATCTTTATGTGGCCTAAAATTGTCATGTTTGTGTCTCTCATATATGTCTCTTTGACATTCAGGGACGAATGTTCCCAAGGAGGAGATATTGTAATGACCCCCAAAAGTGCCCGAAAATGTGCCTCGAAAGTGTACAAAATCGTAATTTCCATATATCTCAAAATCCGTGCGTGATATTGAAAATCCGACTTCATATTCTTGTTCGGGGGGAGGGGGGTCAAATTTAGGGGGAAGAGGGTCTATCCCCAATTTTAGAGCAACAGTATCAAAATTCAGAATTCCCAAAATGCAATTTTCAGAGAGCTATTCGCGTCCCTGCGCAACGCGCCAAGGGCGTGCACTTGTGTTATTTTTGGTCCAGTTTTGTCTTCAGAAAAGTCTTGGACCTAAGTGTTCCAAAACGTGAAAATACGTATACTTAGCCATTTTTCACCATCATATCATTCTAAACATTCCTCAATATTCATTCAAACACTTAGCCAAATATTTTACTACAAAACTCAAGACTCAAAACCCTTCCTGGATCTTAAAGGTTGCACTCAAACTTCAAGTCTCCATCTTCAATCTTCATCAAGTTCATCTCCAAAGCTAAGGTATGTGGGTTTCTTTCATAGGCTCCTTTTACCCATGATACCTAAGCTTCCTTTACTTAAATTTGTATGATTTAAAGATGATTTCCTCATGGGTCTTATTTACTATGAAAATCACTGCACAATATGTTGGAGTTTATGAATTGTGACTGTTTTTCTATGTTTTGAGCTATGAAAGCAAGGTCTATTGTAAGATTTGATGAAGGGTTTTGATGTATATTACTTGACGGTGTTACCAAGTACTTATTGAAGGTTTTACATTGAATTTTCTAGCAGTATTTCACACTTGAATTGCACGGTTTTACACTAGCACTACACACCCTCTAAGTGTTTGATAAAATGTCCGATTATGGTTTCTTGAGGAATTGAAGGTCCTATGCATGTCTTATGAGTTGAATGACTATATGATGATGAAATGATGATGAAGTGATGATGGAAGGATGATGCAATGATCATGAAATGGAATATATGTAAATGAGGATGAAAGGAGTGTATATATATGATATTAACCCTATAGTGTTGGGGATGACCAAGCCTAGTTCGGGGGTTTGGAGGCCCAGGTAACCTTGTTGAGGGGTTAGTACCTCGATTGCCTAATTTTGGGGGTGTTAGGCCTGGGTAAACTTGTTGGGGGTTTGTACCATCAACTGGTTGAGGCGTTTGTACTCCATCAACCTATTGGGGGGTTTGTACTCCATCAACCTTCTTGGGGGGTCTGTACTCCATCAACCTCATGAAGGGGTTTGTACCTCATGTGCCTATCAAAGGGGGTGGTAGGCCTTGGGTTGCACTATAATGGTCACTCTTTACACTTATATTATGTTCTACATAAGCATGATTTTACTTCAAGCATCATTCATACATGTCATATTGTTAGTATGCTATCTATTTCTTATGATTATGCATTTTTCCTATGATACCTATCACTTGTTCCAGTGCATCCTACATACTTAGTATATTCAAACATACTAATGCATACTCTATGCCTACATGATGTAACCATGTAGGAACCGGTGCACCGCTTGATCATCCTCCTCCGCCACATGGCTAGTGTGATTGTCCTACAAGCTTGTTGGTGAGTCCTCTACTTCGGGGATGTTGCTTATGAACTCTTACTATGTATTTAGACTATCTTTTTTTTTTGGTTATGTATTGACTATGAAGGTGAGCCCGTTGCTTCTCTTGGCCCCCACACTTATCTATGTAGTAGAGGTGTAGTTGGGCATGTTAAGTATCTATGTTATGAGTCTTGACTCTCTTGTTCTTGATGTTATGATATGACGGTTTATCCTTTGTCCCAATTCCCTTGCTTATGCTTATTTCTCAATGTCATTTTAATTGCTTCTGCGACCAAGGATATGTAATGATATGCTATGAGGCTTATTTGGGGTTCCTTCGGGTTCCCCATCCGCCGGTTATATCTAGGCCCTAGGCTTGGGTTGTGACAAAATGCTAGAGTGATGGCTATTGTTGTAAGCAAACTCCATGAGTGGAAGATGTTCATCCCAACTACCCTTAAAGTCTAACACATAAGCCCTTAACATATCTTCAAGAGTTTGAATAGTCCTCTTAGCATGGCCATCTATTTGAGGGTGGAAACCCATGCTACTCTTAACTTTAGTACCAAGGCCTTTTTGGAAAGACCTCTGAAAGTGTGATGCGAATTGAGCACCATGATCCGAAATAATAGCCAATGGAACCCCCTGTAGTCTCACCAACTCATGAATATACAACTTTGCATAATCTTCGAAACCATAAGTTGTCTTAACTGGTAGGAAGTGTAATAACTTTGTCGTTCTATCAACAATAACCCAAATGTAATTAAAATGCCTCTGTCTTAGGCAAGCTAATCACAAAGTCCATGTTGATCTCTTCCAATTTTCAAGTAGGAATCTCAATGTCTTGTGCTAGGCCATCTGGCCTTTTATATTAGACCTTGACTTGTTGAAAGTTATGGCAACCGGCTACGAATTTGGCAATATCCTCTTCATATCACCCCACCAATATACTTTCCTCAAATCTTTATACATTTTGGTGGAAAGGGGGTGAATAGAATAAGATGAACTATATTCCTCTTTCAAGATTAAATCTCTCAACTCACTCAACATCGAGCATACATAATCTTCCTTGGTACCGTAGAACACCATCTCTCCCTTGGGAGAAAACCTCCACTTTGCCATCCCTCACCAATGACTTTAATTCCACCAAAGCGGAATCAAGATCTTGTTTGGATTTGAATTCTTCAATTAAGGAAGACTTAGAACTATCTATCACCACCACACTACCATATTTGGCTTCATTCTATCCAACCTAGCCAACTAATGGACCTCTCTTTCCAATTCTTTCTTGCTATCCCCCACATGAGCCACACTCTCCCTAGACCCCCTGCTAAGGGCATCGACCACGACATTAGCTTTTATCAGATAGTAATACACACTCATGTCGTAATCATTAAGGAACTCCAACCATCTCCGTTTGTCTAAAATTTATATCTCTTTTAATGAGAACATATTAAAGTCTTTTATGGTTGGTGAACACATCTACATGAACCCCATACAAATAGTGACGCCATATATTCAAAGAAAATACCATGGCCCCTAATTCAAATTATAGGTAGGGTAGTTGCGTTCATGCAAATTTAGTTGCCTAGAAGCGTAGGTAATTACTTTTTCACCTTGCATCAAAACAAACCCCAAACCATTCCTCAAAGAATCACAATACGCCACAAACCCTTTCAACCCTTTAGGTAGAGCTAAGATGGGAGCAAACTTAAGCTTCTCCTTCAAATTTTGGAAGCTTTTTTCACATTCATTGATCCATAAAAACTAGCCTTTTTTCTGTCAACTTTGTCAAGGGAGAAGCAATTGAAAATAAACCATTCATAAATCTCCCGTAGTAACCTGCCAAGCCCAAGCAACTCCTAATATCCGTTAGAGTCAAGGGTCTAGGCTAATTTCTTATCACCTCTGTCTTCTTTAAGTCCACTTTGATCCCTTCACCCAATACTACATACCCTAGAAAGATGACTTCCCTCAAACAGAACTCACACTTGTCAAACTTCGCAACTAACCTTTCCTCACTCAATGTTTGCAACACTACCCATAGATGTTTGCCATGTTCCTCTTTACTGTAGGAATAAATAAAAATATCATCAATGAACACCACCACAAACATGTCGAGGTAGGGTTTAAAGACCTTATTCATGAGATCCATAAATAACATTTGAGCATTATTCAGGTCGAAGTACATCACCACAAATTCAAAATGCCTATATCTTGTCCAAAAAGCTATTTTGGGAATACAACACTCCCTTACCCTCAATTGATGGTACTCGGACCAAAGGTCAATTTTTGAGAAGTGGTTAGCCCCTTATAGTTGATCAAATAGGTCATTTGTCCTTGGTAGAGGATACTTGTTATTCACGGTGACCTTATTGAGTTGACGATAGTCAATGTACATTCTAAGTGAGCTACCTTTCTTCCTCACAAACAACACCAGTGCACCCTAAGGAAACTTACTAGGCATTACAATACCCTTCTCCAATAAGTCTATTTCCCTTTTGGGAGGAATACCGAGAAGTTCATTTGAAAGACATCAAGAAACTCATTGACCACTGGAACCAAATCAATAGAAGGGACTTTAGACTCAACGTCCCTAACTCACACAAGATAACAAAATGCAACCTTGAGAAATAAACAAATGAGCCTTAAGACAAGAGATGAACCTACCCTTGATGACCGAATCACGACCTTCCTAATGAAGGATGGGTTCATTGGGGAATTGGAATCTAACCTTACAAGTACTACATTCAATAGTGCCATGACAATCCATCCCAAGAATGATATTGAAATCTACCCTATCTAGTTCAACAAAACAACAAGGAAAAACTTTATGTAATATAGAAATGGGACAACCCTTATAGACTCTCCTTGCTAGAATGGGTTCACCGATGGGGATAAACACTTCAAAGGGTTCACATAACAATTCGGGACACACATAAAGTCTATTAGCAACACATGGAGTAATGAAACAAAGAGTGGCACCTAGATCAAACAAAGCATACACATCACAATCAGAAACCTTTAACATATTGGTAGCAACATCTAGCACCTTATCAACCCCTTGTCTCCCTTGAAGAGAATAGAACTAGTTGTGATGTAGAGCACCTCTTGTTGGGCACCTTGTATCCTTTGGTCACCATGAACACCTTGCCCTTGAGGATGACCATCTATACCCTTGTTTTGAACATAAGGACATTCAGCAGTTTTATGGCCCATCTAGCAACATCTGAAGCAAGCACCCACATCTCTATAGTACCAAATGCCATGATTTTTGCTCACCTTCAATACCTAGGAATGATTTGGCCACCATTTCCACCTTGAGATTTAGGGTTGGGAGCCTTATCACTAGCAAACCTTTGGTTTTGAGCATTAGAGGACACTTGGCAATGGAATTTATGGCCTTGTGGGAAGCAACCACCCTTTGTGCCTTGAAAGCCTCCATCAAGTCAGGCCCTCATGGACTCCCCTCTCCTTCTCTTCCAAAGATTTTCCCCTTCAAGTTACTCGACATATGACATAAGCATAAATATGTCTATATCTGATATGAGCCTGGTCGTACAACACTCTTCATTGATCAAATTGGACACACCCGAAACAAACCTGCGCATCCTTGCCCTAGAATCGGTAACAAAGTGAGGAGAAAACTTTGAGAGATCATTGAATTTAAGGGACTATTCCTGAAGACTCATTGAACCTTTCTAGAGGTTTATGAACTTCATCATCTTTGCTTCCCTTAAATCAATCGGAAAGAAGCGATCAAGGAAAGCAACTTTGACATCCTCCCAAGGAATAGGCTCATCATCTCCTCTCTCCATAATCCATTGATTGTACCATGTTTGAGAAAGGCCTATGAGTTGGTAGGCCACTAATTCCACTTTCTCTTCTGAACTTACCCCTATGATAGCCAAGACTTTATACACTTCATCGATGAACTCTTGGGAGTCTTCTTCCACCTTTGGGCCATAGAATTACAAGAAATTCTTCCTTGTAAAATATCTCACCCTTGAAGCCGGGGTAGGAGCGTGAGGAGCTTGAACTCCTTGGTTGGCCATGGCCCTTGCCAAAAGAGTGACCACATTTCGTTACTCCATGTGGGTGACTCCTTCTTCTTCTGCTTGGGGAGTTTAAGGGGCTGGAGGGCCGATTCACCCTAGAGAATGGGAGCTCTTTGTATCATTCATCTTGGTGGCATTATCTAAAAGAGAAAAAGGCCACCCATTAGAGATAGGAAACCCTATTTCAAATCTAAGGCATAACATATAGTATGAAAGAGTGAACCATTTCCTAAAATGCCTCATAGCCTCTCGTTCATAATTATGTGTTCTTTACAACCATGAATAAGACTCTACTCGACATGGTGTGTTGGATTATTGAGGATCATTTACAAACCTAGCGCTGTAATACCAAGCTTGTCAGGACCCAAGCTTAGGGTCTAGATGTGACAAGGCAAATGGGGAACCCGAAGGGACCCCAAACAAGACTTCTTAAGCATGCATAGATATTCTTGGTTGCGGAAGAATAAATAAGTAGTAGATACATAGAAAATAAATTCTAGGGGAAGTAGGGCTTAGGACTTCATTCTATATGGATGTTATAGGGAAGAGGAATAATATGAATCACATAGAAAATAAATTCTAATGGTTGGGTTAGTATGACTCACGCTACGGGGCAATAGGGACTTAGTACTTTCATCACCTCTTCAATAACAACAACACATAGAAGGGAGCATGGGACTAAAGGAAATTATTCCTTAATTACATAAGCAAAAAGAGTCAAGCTCAAACGTATATAACATAACCATATCCAACAACACCTCTAATCATGAATAGAATAGGGACCAAGACATTTCTCGAGCTCATCCTCAAAAGATAGTATCTAAAAATAGATGAGTCTAAATAAAAGCATGAAATAAATGGATGTTGTCCTCGGAAGTGGAGGACTCACCAATAGCAATTCTTTGCTCGAACTATCTAGCCATGTGGACAAGGAAGATGAAAAGGAGCTCCGGTCGCCACATGATTAGATCATATAGGCAAAAAAAAGGTATGCATTAGTAGTTGGAATGTACTAAGTGTGTGGGTGCAATGAAACAAGTAACATAGACCATGATTAAACAATATGCATAATCATAAATCATCAGATACAAGCTCAAATATGACATGTATGATAAATACCATAATCAAAGTAAGCATCAGGAATCATCATATCACATAACATATCATACATATATAAGAAGGGACCATAATCGACATATAAGACCAAGTAAGCTACTACTTGGAATCCCGATGTTTACTCCAGATTGAAAGAGGGGTGGTCTACTTCGCCAAGGTAAACCAAGCACTTACCTTAAGACAACCTCTCTATTTTAGATAAATGTTCCATAAACACCTCACAGGAACTCCACCCTCTTCTGTTAATCTTACGTTAACAACCTTTTGGGACCACTACCCTTTTCGGTATTCAATTAGCATGTGCCAAACGGGAACTCCACCCTTGTTATCCAATCATGTAATCCTAGCTATATTGATCCATTGGCTAATTCCCAAACCTATAGTAGCATCATAGCCAATGGACAATGATATCCACCAAGGTCCTCTCGGTGACTTTCACAATATTTTCATGCTTCATAACATGGATAATAGCCATTCTATTCATATCATTCATAATTCACATATCTTACCATAAGGCCCTCAACATCGTAGAAGCTTCGCATAAATCTTATTTTATAACTATGGTGGGTATATACATAACTTAAAATCATGTAAATCATGAGTAAATTCCATGAGAGTTGCAAAATAGAATCACTTATTCATTATTCAAAGGATCCACCAAAACATAGCAAAGACTTGGTTAGGGCATTATCAAACCCTTATATAATTCATCAACTTCACTTGATATAGTACTTAATAATATTGCATAAGGATAAACCATCATAAAATACTTCATATTATCTTCATGTAAAAGAGTTCAGAAAATCATCATGCATTACTATAACTTGAGAAAGCATAAAAGAGAAGAGGAATGGTTGAGCTTGTAGAGGAAAGGTCTCCACAATCAAAACCCACATACCTTAGTAATTTAGCAGAGGAAAATCAAACTTGAAGTTGAGAAAAAAGCCTTGGAGGACTTGGGAGTATTCTTGGGAGGGATTTGAAACTAAGGCAAAGGAGATGGTCGGAGCTTCTAAAATACTATGATATGAGTGTGGTGTATCACTCTGGTAAGACTAATGTTATGGCAATGCATTAAGTAGAATGTCTATCGGCAGCGTTGCACATATTAAGGATGGGAAGAAAGAGCTAACTAAGGAAGTGCACTATTTGGCTTGTTTAGGTATAAGGTTGAATAGCTTGAACAATGATGGTGCGTTAGTACAAAATAGGGAAAAATAATCTTTGATAAAGGAGGTTAAAGCAAAACAAGATATGGACCCTACTTTGATGAACTGAAGAAGTTGGTGGTTGATAAGAAGGTTAAGGTCTTTTCACAAGGGGGAGATGGAGTACTTCCGTACCAAGGGTGGTTGTATGTCCCCAACATAAATGGTATAAGGGAAACGATACTTGATGAGGCTCATAATTCTAGGTATTCTATTCATCCAGGATCCACCAAAAATGTATAGAGATTTGAGAGAGGTGTATCAGTGAAATGGAATGAAGAAAGGCATAGCCAAGTGTGTGATGGGGTGTGCTAATTGTCAAAAAGTGAATGTGAAACACCAAAGGCTGGGTGATTTGGCCCAAGACATTGTGATACCTACTTGGAAATGGGAGGATGTGAATATGGACTTCATCATGGATCTGCCAAAGACTAGGAAGAAATTTGACTTTATATGGATGATTGTTGATAGAATGATGAAAACAACCCACTTTTTGATGGTAAAGACTTTTTATGGTGCCAAAGATTAGGCTAAGGTTTACATTCAAGAATTGGTAAGCTTTCAAGTGGTACGGTTGTCTACTATATAAGATCGTGGTGCTCAATTTACTTCTCAGTTTTGGAGGTCTCACGAAAAGGTCCTTGGTACAATGGTGAAGCTAGTATCGCATTTCATCCTCAAATGGATAGGAAATCTGAAAGGAAAAACCAAATGTTGGAAGATATATTGAGGGAATGTGTGCATGATTTCAAAGGTAGTTGAGATAATTACTTACCTCTTATTAAATTTACTAATAATTTTCACTCGAATATTGAGATAGCACCATCTAAATTCATGTATGATAGACAGTGTAGATCACTGGTGGGATGGTTTAAAGTTGGAGAGGCGTCATTGATTAGACCAGATTCGGTAATTGATGCTATGTAGAAGGTGAAGGTCATAAGGCAAAGGTTGAAGGCTATCTAAAGTAGTCATATACTGATGTTAGAAGAAAAGACCTTGAGTTTGACAAAGGTGATTGGGTGTACCAAAAGGTTTCATCTATGAAAGAAATAATGCATTTTGGAAAGATCAAATTTAGTCCTAGATATGTGGGACCTTATGAGATTGTAAAAAGAATTAGAAAGATAGCTTATGAGCTAGATTTGCCTATGGAATTAGCTATGGTTCATCTAGTGTTCCATCTGTCAATATTGAGAAAATTTATGGGTGACCCTAATTTCATTGTTCCATTGAAGGATGTGACCACAAGGGAGGATTTGACTTATGAAGAAGTATTGATTGAGATTTTGGACTAAAAGGTGAAGAGATTGAGAAATAAAAAAGCTGCACCGGTCAAAGTGTTGTGGGAAAATCAAGTTGAGAGTGCTACCTAGGAACCGACGGCGGACATGATGAAATGATATCCTTAATTCGTTCCTTCTATTCAAGCCTAAGGTACCTAAATATGATCCATTATTCCAAATTCTCACGAATACGTGTTTCCTTGTCATATTGCATGCATGCATGATCATGATATTATTTTTGAAAGATGTTGATGCATAAGTCTGATGATTTTAAAAAATAATATATATGTTGCAATTTTACATTCATGATGGGTTGTTGGTTATATTTCTACTCTACTCAAGCCTAGTTTTGTCTCATTCTAGGACGAATGATCCTAAGGGGATATACTGTAACACCTTGCATGTTGAAAAGCCTAGAAAATGGAAAAGTTACTAAACTTCTTAGATTGGCTGGTATTACGGACCTATTTATGACTCGTAGATTAGACCACGAGTTATAGAAAGATCTCGTGGTTAAGTACCTAAAGTTGTTGAAAACATTTGGTTACTGGATCTCACACCAAAAGGAATATAACAAACTCTTTTATATGGCTTGTAGTTCGAGTTGTGGATGGGACCTTGAGAGAGGAAAATTTTTCTAAATCTGGGAGAGAACTATGGAAGAGTTCTACGGTCCATATATGGAACTACGAACTGTAAATGGGTTTTGCCATCCTCAAATGCAATTTCTAGTAGCTCAATTTTTGGAGCCATTCAATGCACGAGCAAGAGTACGAGCCATACACCATCCTACAGTCCGTAAAAGTGGTTTTGTAGATTGGCCTGGTAGTTTTTAAATGAAGGAATTTTTGGTCATTTTAAATTTGTTTAACTCCTAAACTATATTTTTTGACCCTTCTAACTAACTTAACCAACTCAATCCCAATAAATCTTATTCCTATTTCATTATAATTCATACTCTCTCAAAATCTCTTCTAAAATTCTAAAATTTCTCTCTCTAAGCAAGGACTCCATTGGAGCTATGGTTTCAAGCTTTTGGCTAAGGATTT
>JAPFFP010019652.1:0-16503 GCA_026153255.1 Solanum medicagineum
ACAGTATAACTAAAGGTGGTCTCTTATCCTACACCAGTGCATAGTTTCATTTGAGTTGTTACTTCATATACAGTATTCCCTACCTTACATATTCAACACATTATCTCGTAAAAACATTCCTTACGAGGGACCTGCATTTCATGCTACAGGTGCAGGTGCTAGTAGATCTTCCCGGTAGGAGTACAGGACATCCAGCAGCTGTTACCAAGCTCAAGGTTGCTTCGGAGCTTTGTGTCTAGAGTTTATATTTTTGTGTTGTACAGTTAATCGAGGCGGGGCCTTTCCCGACCCTTATCAGATGTTTTTCCATTTCTACAGGCTTTGTAGACTATGTAAGTTAAAGTGTGGTCATATCTCGTACTTTAAAACCGTGGCCCCAACGTCCTACCCATATGCATTTCCTTTTGGCTTGTTATCATTGTTTATCTTCTTAAAGGCATGTCAAATGTAGATATCCCTTATGACATGTATAGAAAGCGCATAGATATAGGGGTTCTTCCGAGCCTTATCGGAAATGAGTGTCGGTCCGCCCTAACGGGGCTTGGGCCATGACATGTCCTTTGCATGCATTCATGTTTATGTTGACAAGTTCATGATGATTTTGACACTTAGGTTTAGACTTTGAAACTAGTATTTAAGTGTATTATTGCATTCTAGTTGGGGCAAATTTCTTCATGATTACCCTTCACATGTGCATTTCTTTGACAATCAGGGATGAATGTTCCTGTGGGAGAGATATTGAAACGACCTCAAAAAGTGCTCGAAAATATGCCTTGAAAGTGGCCGGATTCGTAATTTTCATATATCTCAAATTTTGTGTGGTATTCCGAAAAATCAACTTCATATTCTTGTTCAGGGTGCAAAATTGAGTGGGAAAAAAAGTCTTACCATAATTTTAGAGTAACCGTAGCAAAATTCAAAATTTCAAAGTGAGCTAAAAACAGTGAGCAGGCATGCCCCTGGCGCGACGCGGCCAGGGCATGTCAGTGCATTATTTTGTGCCAAAATTTTTTCTTTCCGGTCCAAGACCTTTGAGTCTTGGGCATAAACCTCCCCATAGGTAAAAATACCTGTACTTAGCTATATTTCATCCTCATATCATTCAAGACATTCCCCAATACTCACTAAAACAATTAGAAAATATTTCACCTCAAAATTCAAGTGTCCAAATGTCTTCCGTAACGTAAGGATTTCACTCAAGCTTCAAGTCTCCATTAAAATCTTCATCAAGGAATTCTCCAATGCTAAGGTATGTGGGTTTCAACCAATGGGTCCTTTCACCCACGGTGCCCAAGCTTCCTTTTTACCTAAGTTACATGATTTAAAGTTGATTTACTCATGGGTCTTACTTATTATGAATTTCACTGCACATTATAATAGGGTTTCATGAAATTGTGATTGTTTTAGCATGTTTTGAGTGATGAATCTAATATCTATTGTGAGATTTGATGAAGGATTTTGGTGTATATTGCTTGAGAGTGTCACCAAGTACCTACTAATGGTTTGACACTGAATTTCCTAGCATGATTACACTCTTGAATTATATGGTTTTACACTAGCACTACACACCCGCCAAGTGTTTGATAAAATGTCCGGTTATGATTTTCTAGAGGAATTGATAGCCCAAGGCATGTCTTATGAGTTGAATGACTATATGAAGATGAAAGGAATGTGTGTATATGATATTATCTCTATAGTGTTGGGAATTGACCAAGCCTCACTCGGGAGGTGTAGGCCCGGGTAACTATGTTGAGGGGTTTGTACCTCGATCGCCTTGCTCG
Source organism: Solanum medicagineum (assembly GCA_026153255.1). Classification (NCBI taxonomy): domain Eukaryota; kingdom Viridiplantae; phylum Streptophyta; class Magnoliopsida; order Solanales; family Solanaceae; genus Solanum; species Solanum medicagineum. The sequence continues at coordinate 1,782 of JAPFFP010019652.1, forward strand.
AGTGGTGGTAGACCCATGTAACCATAATTGAGGGGTTTGTACCTCGATCTCCTAACTCCAGAGGTGATAGGGCCGTGCAACCATGTCGAGGGGTTTGTACCTTGATAACCATGTTGAGGGGTTTGTACCTCATCATACCTCATTCGTCTCTTCAAGGAGGTGGTAGGCATTGGATATTCACTAATAATGGTCTATCCTTGCACATGTATTATGTACTATATAAGCATGATTTTATTCAAGCATCATTCGTACATGCCATATTGTTATATGCTTATTCATTGCCTATGTTATGCATTTTGTTTATGGTCCTTATCATATGTTGCATTCCATCCCACATACTTAGTACATTCAAATGTACAAACACATACTCTATGCTTACATGATGTCACCATCTAGGAACCGATGTCCCACTTGATCATCCTCCTCTATGTGGCTAGTATGATTTCTCTCAAGCTAGTTCTTGAGTCCTCCATTCTGCGGACAATATCTATGTTCTTATTCTATGTATTATGACTCTCTGTCTTTATTGTTTACTCTGACTATGAGGGTAAGCCCGGTTTCTTGTCTTGGCCCCCTCTAAGTTCTATGTTTAGAGATGTCATTGGACAAGTTATGTATTATGCTTGAGTATTGACTTATTAATGTTATTTAAGTATACACACTCTCTCTCTCAATCCCAATTTCCCTTGTTTATATTTCCTCTTGTTGTTTATTCTTGCTTCTGCAACCAAGGATGTGAAATGATATGCTAAGAGATTTGTTTGGAGTCCATTCGGGTTCCCCATTAGCCAGTCACGTCCAGGACCTAGGCTTGAGCTGTGAAAGACCATGCAAATGGTTTAATCCTCATCCTACGCTTTGGTGACATAGTTAACGGGTGCGAGTGGGACTCACTCTTACCCATCTCGGTGCTCGACACTCCTCCCAAGGTTCAATGCTCATAAGTCTCCTCCTTATCTCAATTAGCCTCATGACTCATCAACTCACTTAGGCTCATGGAGACTCTCATCATCTGATTAACTCAAACTCTAGCGTCCTCTATTATTTTCAGGGACTTTAACTCATCTCAATTAACTCAATTCTCAATTTAAGAACTCAAGGACTCAGATCATCATTTTTAGAAGAAGTCATTTAGACAGAATTCAAGAAATCAATTATGAAGACTCATAGGATCATCAAACTCAAGTAACTCAACTACATACTCACACCAAGATTACCATCAACATACTTAAGTCAAGGTTCTAGACTCCATCCCTAGGTTCATTCATGCATGCTTTCACAAAGTAAACATATCGGGTTTATTTCAAGAAACAAGTTTATGATGATCATCAACATATGAAAATACATGTAATAGATATAATTTTCAAGAAAATAGTAAAGAAAATATTTCAAGAAAATATATATGTCGACTCATGGACTCTCAACTCCTCTATTACGATATATGGGGTACATGGAAAAATAATCCCATATTTAAGTTTATCCTTACATACCAGGTGTGAAGCTTTTGACAATTAATCCTCAAGAACTCTCCTCGAACTCTACAATTTTACACTCATCTTCTTTTCTCTTTAGCCATAGTCTTTTTCAAGAACTTAAAATGGATTTAGAATGGGGTTTGAATCCTTTGTACGCTCAAAATGACCCATTTTGATAATGTTTTGAGTTGACGAGGGGTTGGGAAAGGTCTGGAATGCCCCTCACAAAAAATACAAAAAAGGTCTATCTCAGGACATGGCATGGACCCTGTCAATTTTGGGTGTTCTTCGCCAAATGAGTTTTCTAATCTCCAAACGAGTTTTTTAATCCCATAGAAAATTTTTGGAGAAAAATTAAGTGTTGGTCCATGACATGTGCGCGTCGCATACCTATCGCTCACCCTCACTGCAAATCGTTTTCGCATAAAAAAATTATCTTTTGATTTGGTTATTTAAAAATCAACCGAGACTATTTTCCCATTCAATTTTTCATGCTGATCACATATTCGGCCTCAAATTTGCCAACGGAGCATGGGAAGATGCGTTATGCACACATCTCTCTACAGGGGTATTTTGGTAATTTTATTGGGCGTTACATCATCTCTCCTTTAGGATCATTCGTCCTCGAATGATGAGTAAAGGTGGACATGAAGGCACGAATAGTCTCAAGACTCATCTCAATACTCACTCAATAATCTCAAATTCTCGACTCCTCATCAACCTCAACAAATTCTACTCAGACTCAAGAATAGAAACATCAATTTAGTCAAGGGTAAGAATATTACCTTCAACATTCTCATCAGCAGGCATGAATAGATGTAGATACTTAGCTCCTATCTCGTCCTCAACTTCCTATGTAGCTTCCTCAACGAATTGATTTTCTTCACAAGACTTTGGTTTAGGCGATCTCTTTGGTTCTCAACTTGCAAACCTGACGATCAAGGATTTGGACCAGAATCTCTTCGTAGGACAGACTATCCTTTACTCAAATACGATCAACAGAGATTACCAAGGCAGGATCTCCCAAGCATTTCTTCAACATCGAGATGTGGAACAATGGATGAATTGCATCTAACTCGGAAGGCAACTCTAACTCATAAGCAACCTTCCCCATCCTTTTCACAATCTGATAGGGACCAATATAGCGAGGACTCAATTTTCCCTTCTTCCTAAATCTTATGACACCCTTCATAGGTGACACTTTTAAGTTCACCCAATCATTTACCTCAAACTCTAAGTCTCTTCTCCTCACATTGGTATAAGATTTCGGGTAACTCTGGTGCAGTCTTCAACCTCTCGTTAATGATCTTTACCTTCTTCATTGACTGATGGACAAGACCAGGTCCTATCAACTCGGCTTCTCCAACCTCAAACCACCCAATTAGTGATCTATATCTCCTCCCATACATAGCTTTAAAGGGAGATATTTAAATGGTTGCATGATAACTATTGTTATATGCAAATTCATTCAAGGGTAAGTTCTCATCAAAATTTCCTTTGAAGTCAAGGACACAAGCTCTCAACATGTCCGCTATTGTCTGAAAGGTACACTCTGCTTGTCCATCCATCTATGGATGAAAGGTTCTACTCAAATTCACTTTAGTATCCAGTCCCTTCTTGAAAGATCTCCAAAATTGTGAGGTCACTTCTGTCTTAGATGATGGATAAGGGAACTACATGCAACCTCACAATCTCCTAGATGTACAACTAGATATACTCCTCCGTAGTGTTAGTTGTCTTAACTGCTAATAAGTGAGCTGATTTGGTCATCTTAACCATGATCACCCATATCGAATCATGTTGCTTATGAGACCTTGGTAGATCAGTAATGAAGTCCATGTTGATCATCTCCTACTTCCATTTGGGTATCTCAGAGTTCTGTGCCAATCCACATGGTCTTTGATGCTAAACTTTAACTTGTTGGCAATTCGAGCACTTGGAAACAAACTCAGCAATATCCCTTTTCATTCCACACCACCAATACACTTCCCTCAAGTCATGGTACATCTTGGTAGAGACAGGATGAATGGATTATCTAGAGCTATGGGCTTCAGCCATGATTCTATCTCAAACACTATCAACATCTGGAATGCGCAGTCTACTCTGGTACCTTAACACTCCATCACTTTCTGTTTGTGGAAAAGCTCCTTCAATTGAAGCATGACGGGATCTTGGTCTTGCTTTTCTTTAACCTCTGCCACTAAAGATGAAGCAGACCTGTTCTGAAATATAACTCCGCCCTCATCATTCTCCTCAAGTTGAATTCCCAATTGAGCCAATCGATGCACTTCTTTAGCTAGCTTCTTCTTTTCTTCCTCAACATGGGTTGTGCTACCCATTGAGAACCTGCTAAGAGAGTCAGAAACAATGTTAACTTTACCTAGCTGGTAGAGAATGCTCACGTCATAATCCTTGAGCAACTCCAACCATCCCCTCTGTCACAGGTTGAGCTATTTCTAATTGAAGACATACTGCAAGCTCTTATGGTCTGTGAACACATCCACATGAACTCTATATAAGTAGTGACGTCAGATTTTAGTGCAAACACCGCCGCTGCCAATACAAGATCAAGGGTCGGATAGTTCCTCTCAAGAACCTTAAGTTATCTGGAAACATAGGCTATCATTTTCCCTCTCTACATCAGCACACAACTCAATCTCAATCTTGACACATCATAATAAATAACAAAGTCCTCTGTCCCATCGGGCAAGGATAGAATTGGTGCAGTAGTCAGTCTCGTCTTCAACTCTTGAAAACTTTTCTCATATTCATCGGACTACTGAAACTTAAACTTTTTTTGAGTCAAGTTGGTCAATGGTGCGAATAGGGAGGAAAATCCATCAAAAAATCTGTTGTATAGCCTGCCAACCCCGTGAAGCTTCTTATGTCAGTTGGAGAGATTGGTCTGGCCCAGTTCTTTACCGCTTCGATCATTTGGACATCTATCGACTACTATCACCAAAAATAACATGGCCTAGGAAGTCCACTGACTTAAGCCAAAACTCAAATTTTGAAAATTTTGCATATAACTCATGGTCCTTAAGAGTTTGAAGGACAACTCTGAGGTAATTGGCATGCTTCTTCGTATCTTTTGAATACACCAATATGTCATCGATGAACATGATCACAAATATATCAAGATATTGTCTGAACACCCTATTCATCAAGCCTATAAAGGCTTCAGGTGCATTCATCAACCCAAAGGACATGACCAAGAACTCAAAATGGCTATATCTACTCTTAAAGGTTGTCTTTGGAATATCACAGTCCCTCACTTTTAACTGATGGTAGCCAGATCTGAGGTCTATCTTTGAGAAACAAGAGGCACCTTGAAGTTGGTCAAATAGATCATCTACACTTGGGATAGGATGTTTATTCTTTATCATAACCTTTTTCAGTTGTCTATGGTTGATACACATTTTGAGAGACCTATCACAAATAGGACAGGGGCACCTCAAGGAGGAACACTCAGCCTTATAAAGTCCATCTCTAACAAATCTCTCAATTTCTCTTTCAACTCTGTCAACTTAGCGGACCATTCTATGTAGTAAAATTAAGCTAGGCTAGGTATCGGGAAGAACATCAATCCCAAAGTCAATCTCCCTATCAGGAGGGACTCTAGGAAGATCCTTAGGAAACAATTAAGGAAACTCATTTACAATCGGGACTGTCTCAAGAATAGGAAACTCAAGATCATTACAACCTTTGAAAATTAATTTTCTAGTCATAATGTAAGAGATAAAATTTCCCTTAGGTGTAATAAAATCACCCTCCACTGTAGAATCTGTTCATTCGGGAATCGAAAAATTAATTATTCGGGCTCTACAATCAACGGAGGCACAACAGTCGTGAAGCCAATCTATGCCAAGAATTACAACAAAATCAGTCATCTCGAACTCAACCAAATCAATAAGAGTATCCTTATGATGGATGGACACTGCACAAGCTCTATAAATTCTCTAAGCTCGAATAGACTCATCCACTAGAGTAGAAACATCAAAGGGTTTAAGAAGACTCTCAGGGGGTTCTATCAAATCTATTGGCCATATAAGGAGTTACTAATGACAATGTGACACTAGGATCCATCAAAACATAACAATCAGGAGTAAATACTCAAATCATACCTGCCACAACATCTAGGGGGCTCTCCTAATCTTGATGACTACCCATGGCATACAAATGGCTTGTGGCTTTGGTGCCTGATGTAGTACCTTTCTAGTTTGCTCTAGCTGGCGAGGCTGGTGCAGAAGATTGGGCTTGGTCATCCCACCTTGGACACTCTCTCTGGTAGTGACCCATTTGACCACACCAGAAAAGCATGCACCATTCCCGACATTCACCCAAGTGTAATCTGCCACACTTATTACATGGTGGCTTACCCTGTGAACCATGAGCCACACTATATTGCGACTAAGATCCATGGGCTCCAATATTTTGAGACCTTTGATCATTCTTGGTTTTGGGCACAGGTGCATGAGCAGATGATGGTGCTAGCCCTGAGTGGAATATGTTACCATTTCCTCTCTTTCCAACCTCATGGCTGGATGTCTTAGCCTTCTTACTTGTTTACGTTTCTCTGTCATATTGTCTTTCCTCATTAGCTTATTGCACATAAGTCATCAATCTCTCAATGTCCATATCACACAAGCATCGCTCCCCTCCCATCTCTCTTTGTCCCTCTATTCAGCCCATCAACATGCATTCCCATTCTCTCCCTCATGTGCACAACCATATCTAGAGCATAGCGAGATAGCTGAATGAACTTAAGCCCATACTCATGCACAATCATAGAGCCCTGTTTCCGATTCAAGAACTCTCTTACCGTGGCCTCCCTTTGTTTTCTTGGGAAAAATATCCCAAGAAAGCTTCCTCAAACACTGCCAAGTCAGCAATGGGGCATCCTCTCCTCTACCCTTCGTTCATTGATCAAACCATAGCCTGGACGCACCCTTGAGCTGGTAGGTAGCTAGTTCAGCTCTGTCTGCATCAACCACATGCATTACCTGGAGCACCTTATAAAGCTCCTCCACATAGTTCTCAGGAACCTCAGTGGATGCAGACCCTGTGAACTCAGGCAGATTCATGCTCAAGAACTCTTGGACTCTAGATGTGTCCTATGCCTCCTATCAACCCACTCCTTGCCTCGTAGTAGGTGCTGTGATAGCCTAGGCTAAAGTTAGGATAACTTAACGAAGTTCAGCATTGGAAATCTCTACTTGTGGGGGCTGCTCAACAGGGATAGCAGGATCTACGAGCTTCTCATATACTTAAGGCTCGAGTGGGTTAACATTTTTCCTTGTGAGATATACCCTACCTCTGACGGCTCTTCTGAGAGGCATGATCATAACTCTATAGTGCGTATAGCATAAATTAGAAGAGAACTTTTCATAGAGCATAAATCTATCACACGATTTAGAGCATGAAAGAAGTGAGACAATTCCTAATGTCCTATAGCATCCCTATTATGGATGTGGAGCTCTTCATCAATTCCTAATGTCCTATAACATCCCTATTATGGATGTGGAGCTCTTCATACCAATAATAAGGACTCTACTAAACATGGCTTCATAGACTCCCTAGGACTCTTGAACTCTGTGCTCTGATACCAAGTTTGTCACACCTTGAGAGGGTACCCTAGACGTAGCCGGCACTCAGAGACTATTGCTAGTTACTAAGTGAACAACTTGGCATCATCATATCAATTCATTTAAAATATACATATGTATCCATTCATTTAAAATATACATATGTATCCATTCATCTAAAGTATACATATGTGTGTGTATATATATATAACTCTGAAAGCTTAGCGGAACACTAAAGATAAGAGCAAGCAATCTAATCCTCAAACAATATAAATAAAGTATGCTAGTCTGAAAGAATCTAGCTTAATAAGTCTCAACATCAATACTCAACTTCAGTATATGATGCCTCTACCACTATCAAGTGGTGCCAATGATTGACTTACGGCTACCTCAAAGTAAAATAAAGCTAACTCAAAGTCTAATGCTAATAAGCAAGATAAAAATAGATGTAATGATCCTCTGAAGTAAAGGAGGCTCACCAACTCAGCTAAAATGCTTAGATCCTCAATGCTGTGCCCGTTGACGATCTTTATTACCGGCCTCTACATCATGAATGATGTAGTGCAAAAAGGGACATTAGTACATGGAATGTACTGGTATGTAAAATAGCTTAATGAAATAAAAACAAGAACAACAATATTGAAACATCTACAAAAAATAATATGCACTAAGAATGTCAAATGTCTATCTAAAACAAGAATAAAGAGTAGACAAGTGACCCACTAACCAATCAAACCTCATTAATCAACTCAAACTCAACTCAGCTTAACTCAATCGAACTCAACTCAACTCAACCTAACTCGACTCCGAGTACTCAAAGTGGGAACTTCTAGGAGTTTCTCTTATCCGATAATAATCACTTTTGAGCCAGTGATTGTACAATAATCTCGCTAATATTACCACGGTCATTCCGTCTTGCCAGTGAAGGAACACATATGATTCACAAGGGATCTAACCTCTACAGTCCTCTATTGTTTCAGGGATTTTTCCTTAAAAGAGGACTATGTGATGTTATGCTTCTATCCTCATCCTATGCTTGGCGACGTAGTTAACGGGTGTGAGTGGGTCTCACTATTACCCATTTTGGTCTCGATACTTCGCCCAAGACTGAATGCTCATAAGAGTCCTCCTCATCTCAATTAGCCTCATGTAGGCACTCATCAACTCACTTTGTCTCGTGGAGACCCTCATCATCTCATTAACTCAACCTCTAAAGTCATTTATTGTTCTCAGGGACTTTAGCTCATCTCAATTAACTCAATTGTAAATTTAAGAACTTACGGACTCAAATCACCATTTTTAGAAGAAATCATTTAGATAGAACTCAAGAATCAATTATGAAGACGCATAGGATCATCAAGCTCAAGTAACTCAACCTCATACTCACATCAAGATTACCATCAACATACTCAATCAAGGCTCTAGGCTCCGTCCCTAGGTTAATTCATGTATTCTTTCACAAAGTCAGCATATATGGTTTATATAATATCTCATGAAAACTATTCAATTCAAGAAATAAGTTTAGGATTATCATCAACGTATGAAAATACATGTAATAGATATAATTTCCAAGAAAATAATCAAGAAAACATATATGTGGACTCATGGACTCTTTACTCCTCTATTGCCATCTATAGGGCACATGAAAGAATAATCCCATATTTTAGTTTAGCCTTACATACCTAGTGTGAAGCTTTTGACAGTTAATACTCAAGATATCTCCTTGAACTCCTCAATTTTATGCTCCTTTTATCTTCTCTTTAGCCCTGGTCTTTTTCAAGAACATAGAAAGGGCCTAGAATGGGGATTAAAACCCTTTTTACGCTTAAACAGACCCATTTTGATCATGCTTTGAGTTTAGGTGGGGTTGGGAAAGGTTTGATATTCCCCTTACGAAAATCAGAAAAAGGTCTGTCTCGAGACACGTACCCTATCAATTTTGGATATTTTTTATTGAAAATTATTTGAACGAGTTTTCTAATCTCATAGAACACTTTTGGAACAAAATTAAGTATTGGTCTGCGGTAGGTGCGCATCACACATCAATCGTGCACTCTCACTACAAATCATTTTCGCATCAAAAAATTATCTTTTGATCTGATTGATCTAAAAATCAACCGAGAGCACTCTCCTACTTAATGTTTCAGGCTGATCACATATCAAGCCTCAAATTTTCCATCAGAGCATGGGAAGACTCAATATGCTCACATATCTCCTCTAGGGGTATTTTGATAATTTTATTAGGTGTTACACTAAGCAAGGATACATGAGTGCAAGGGAATATACACTGAAGTCTAGGAAATTATCAAAGTATGCTCATTTCATGGTATTGACTCTAGGACTCGTATGAGTAAGTTTATATTGGATGTTTTGAATTTGGTGTCTGTGGAGTGCAAAACAGCTATGTTGGTTAGAAAAATTGATATCTCATGGCTCATGAATTATGCCAAATAAATCACAAAGAAACATCTAAGGAAAAAAGGATGAGGGAGTCTAAAAGGGCCCAAACTGATGGTGGTTTATCTTTTAGCAATGCTATTATACCTAGGGATAAAAAGGAAAAGTGCATATATCGCACTTATTAAAAGTGTGGTAAGAAGCATCAAGGGGAATGTAAGGCTAGTAAGAATGGTTGCTATGAGTATGGTGACATTGGAAATAAGAGGAGAGATTGCCTAGTGACAGCTAGAAAAGAAAGATGAATTGAGCTATTTCATCTGGTATGTTGTGAGTTTTCTTTCGATATGATGATTATTGGTATGGATCAGGTCCGTGTTCGTTATACAATGATTGGCTTTATAACTGCAAGTTTTTGAGTTGTTGTAATGGTGGAAGTACGAGCTTTCTATGTTTTTCCTTATGCATTCCTACATTCTAACTTTTCTATATTATTTCATATGCATGCATATTCATGAAAGTGATTTTCAGCCATGTTTTATGTAAGGTTTGAAGATCTCATGATTTTAACCTTCAAATTGCATTATCACATATATGTTGGATTGGTAGGTGTGTCACGCCCCATTTTCGAACCGTTCAAAATAGTTCGCAATTTTAAGTTGTCGTGCTCTCTAGTTTTAGAAAAATTGTTTAGAGTCACCATCTAATTTTAAGGAAATATTAGGAAGACTAATTTAAAAGTATGTAATTGTAGAGACTGCTTTAATTTGTGAAACAAGTAAAGTTGTAAGTAAGGGTTTTGGTTACTCGAGGGGAAGGTGTTAGACATCCCTCAGAACCTATCCAAAGATAGTCTTTAAACTTAGTTTAGGAACAATGAGTAATGACAATTATTCATTTATTTTCTCAAAATTTATTAATAGAAAAATTCGTTAATTTGAAGAGAAATAAAACAAAAATATATGATATGTCATATGCATGTCTATAATATTCGTGGAAAAATTTAATAATTAGATATTTATTGTACAATAATAATAAATAACTAAGTAATAAACGAATAAACATGAAATGTATGACAATTTATATGTATTATAAAAATACAGATGTATATTTAAAATCATATAGAACGAATGAGCTAATAAAAACTTCTCGCAAACAATATATAAAATAGTTAGGCATAAAAATTCATTACTTTGTTTACAAAATCAAGATGCAAAAACAAATAAGATGACGGGTGGAGTGTATATATATAAGAATGCATGTAATTTTAGTAAAATTAAATAAGAATGATACTTCAAAAATTAATAAATAAATAAAATACGATAAACCATGTTTAAGTATTATGTCAATGTGAGATCATATATGCATGTATTATAAAATAAAATATGTTTATGTGTATTGTCAAAATATATGAAAATTTATTAATTTTTTTTAGTGTGGTCAAAATGGTGTACATCTATGTATATAGTAAGATAATATATGTTAAAGTGTAGGAATTTATTGAATATATAAAACAAATAACATTTGCAAAGAGGAATCGATGAATATGAAATAATATGGTATATTGTCACGTCCCGGGTGGGTACCCTTGGCGTGACCGGCACTTCAAGGACTATTGCTAATTCCCCAACAGAACCATCTGGCTTTGTCATCACATCATCTCGACAACGGAAGAATAAACACAGGAAAATAGACATCACATAAGAAAATATAACTCCAATGTATCATAATTTTGATGAAAATAGTTTAGATGCAAAAGACTCATCAAAATCCGCTACTCAACTGTCTACACTCTACTCATTAATCTAGAATGGTGCCATGACAGGCCATGGACACCTCAAATCAAGGAAAAAAAAAGTATCATAGATGATAACAAAATAAGAGGGTTCCTCTGAAAAACAAGGAGGCCTCACCAACTTTGAAATGTACTGAACTAGACTTTAATGGTGCGCAGGCTGAAGTCCTCTATCACCTGTATCTGCATCATAAAATGATTAAGGCCCAAATGGATGTCAGTACATGGAATATACTGATATATAAAATTTCTCAAGAAAATAAAGCTCGACTTGCTCAACTCGACTCAACAACTCATGCTCAACTCGATATGCAAGTTTTATAGTAAAATTATGCTTTTAAAATAGGCTCAGTAAAATAGACTCAGTTTGAAATCTCATGCTCAAATCAATGTTACTTGAGAGTTTCTCTTAACCGATATCCTCATCCCACAACCTTTAATTAGGTGATGCATAACGAATCGGCATTCTTGTCTCGCCCATCCTTAACTTGCCATGAAAAAAGACGATCAACTCTCTCTTAGATCCCGGATAATTGTCCATTCGCAGGACTAGAGCCGCTAGGCTAGCTATAACAATTATCCTACGCTGGCAACATAGTTTGATCGGTTAAAGTAGAAGTCGTCGAAAATAGATTTTATGGAACAAGACCTCCCAACATTAAAATATGCTCGAATCCTCAATCAACTCAAAACTCAACCCCTTTGGGGTATCTCATCTCAGCTCATCTCAGTCATTCATCAACTTATTCAATCAATGCAAGTGAACAAGTTTAACTTTAACTCAAACGATCATTTAGACTCACTCAATTTACTGATTATGTAATGCACGCAAGATATTCATGTGTAACAATATATATGACTCAATGTAACATGCCCTTCATACTTAGTCATGCTCAAATTACTCAGCTTTAAATGCTCAATTTACATCAACTCAAATATTCAATGATATGAATACAATTTCATAAAATCATGTGATTTAGGGTTCATGCCATCAAGTATGAAATAAATATTAAATCCCATGCCAATGTTCAGGAAATTTCGCCATTACCTCATGTAGTAAAATAGGTCCATCAAGATGAATGCAAGGATATAGTAAAATTTCTCATAATCTCAACTCTTTTCCAAAAATCTTGACTCAAGAAGATGATGAAGGGGTGTGTGAAGGAAGAGACTTCACACTTTGGTAAGCCTTACATACCTGAGAATGAAGGGAAATCAATCTTCAACACAATCCTTTCTTTTGAGTGAAAACCCTAGCTATTCCTCCTCTTCTCTTGCTCTTTAAGAAAACTAAAGTGTAAAGAATGGTGAATGAATGCCCCTAGGGTTTATTTTAGGACTTTATTCAAGTCCAAAACATCTAGAGATTTAATTGAAAAGAGTCAGAAAGTATAGAAATACCCCTCAGTAGAAACTACAGGTAGGGTCTACAAAGCCCTATTTACAACTCATAGACCTGTCTACGAGTCGTAAATTGCCTCTCGAGGATGAAGGTCTAAAAATCCCGAGTCTCTGGAAATCAATATGTAACCCCACATTACGAGCCATTTTTCTTTTTATGAGTTGTAATCTCTCCTCATAAACAATATGATTAGAAACTGATCTTCACTGGAATCTGTGATAAAACACTCTTCTATGAGTCGTAATTGGTCTTATGAGTCGTAAACTTCTCTTGTAGCCTGAAGGGACCTAAAATTTAAATCACTGGAATTTGCTACAGAACCACTCTCTACGACTTATAAACCCCTCTACGAGTTGTAGAGGCTCTCATAGACTGCTTTTGTAGTTCTCTTAGATTTTTCCTCAGCAATCCTCTGCAGACACTTATCCAAATGAGGTAGACAGAAATTAAGGGGTGTTACATTATCTCCTCCTTGGTATCATTCGTCCTCGAATCAAGAGAGAGATAGGGATTTGGTCAAGGAAAAAATTTTCATAAGGACTCTAACAATCAATGAAGCTCTGAACTCACTCATGCAATCAACCAATCAAGAAGTTTAGCAAGTAAAACAATCAAACAATCAACAAACCACATCAATCCTCACTCGAACTCTAGAACTCTATCGTCTATCATATGGGGAATGAAAAGGATATAAGGAATGGAAATTTAGGAATTTGGAGGGAACTACTTACCATCAACTCTCTCATCGTCAGTGAGAAAGAACAAATAAGGATATTTGCCCTTCATGTCCTCCATTGCCTCCCAAGGGCTTCTTCTACAAGTTGCTTCCTCCATAATACCTTGACAGATACAATCTCTTTGTTCCTCAACTTGTGAAACTTGACAATCAAGGATCTGAATAGGGATCTCCTCATAACTCAGGCTGTCTCTCACTCTAGTACTCTTAACAGGCACAACCAATGTGGATCTCCCAAACACTTTTTTTAAGCATGGAAATGTGGAAAACTGGGTGGATAACCCCTAACTTTGATGGTAGCTCTAACTCATATGTCATATTGCCTACTCACTTTATAATCTGATAAGGGCCAATATACCTCAGACTCAATTTCTCTTTTTTTCCAAATCACGTTACATCCTTCATGGGTGACACTTTCAAGAAGACCCAATCATTGACCTCAAACTCTATGTCTCTCTTTCTGACATCTGTGTAGGATTTTTGTCAACTCTAGGCTGTCCTCAACCTTTCTCGAATGATCTTCACCTTCTCTGTAACTTGATAAACCAAGTCTTGTCTAGTAAACTTTGCTTTACCTACCTCAAACTATCCAACTGTTGACCTACACCTCCTCCCATAGAGTGCCTTATATGGGGCCATCTGAATACTTGAATGAAAATTATTGTTGTAGGAAAGTTCAATCAAGGGCAAGTGGTCATCCCAATCACCTTTAAACTTAATGGCACAGGCTCTCAACATATCCTCCAATGTCTAAATAGTGTGCTCTGCCTGGCCATCTGTCTGAGGGTGAAAAGCAGTGCTAAGGAGCACCTTTGTACCCAAACCCTTCTAAAAAGACCTCCAAAATTGGGCAGTTAATTGAGCTTCTCTGTTTGAGATGGTGGATAAAAAGACTTCATGCAATCTAACAAATCTCCTTATGTATAACCGGGCATAATCCTCTAAAATGCCAGTTGTCTTGACTTCCAAGAAGTGAGTTGACTTAGTCATCTTCTTAACTGTCACTCAAATTGAATCATGCTGTCTGTGGGACCTCGGGAAATCGGTGATGAAGTCCATGTTGATCATCTCCTATTTCCACTCAGGGATCTCAAAATTCTGAGCCACTCCACATGGCCTTTGGTGCTCAACTTTAACTTGTTGACAATTTGGGCACTTGGAGACAACCTCAGCAATATCTCTCTTTATTCTACTCCACCAGTAGACTTCCCTCAAGTCATGGTACATTTTAGTAGACCTTGGGTGAATGGAATATCTAGAGCTATGGTCCTCCGCCATGATGCTTTATCTAACACCATCAACATCGAGAACACATAGTCTACCTTGGTACCT
>JAPFFP010019663.1:0-16500 GCA_026153255.1 Solanum medicagineum
AACACATAGGTAGCAAGCATATATCATAAACCCAAGCGTATTCTTTCAACCTTTCCGCCTCTAATCGTATTTTCTAATGCACATTCTCAAATACATATCATGTGCAGCCTATTTTAGTGTCATAAAAGTCTTACATCAGCCCACAAAGCACAACACATAAAAATTCTACACAACATACAAATAGGCGGCATAACGTTATATCCCTTCGCTATATTTCGACGTCAACAATTCCAAACCTGTTCCAACTAACCAAACAGTCCCCACCATATATACACATAAAATTAGTCCTAAAACAATTCAAAAGCCGTCCTCAAAATAGGTGGAGTACGTGAGACCATAGTACTCAACCAAGCAACCCACAAGTTCCTATTACGACCACAATTACGATATTACACAAGAACTCACTTTTGTAGACTGTAAAAATGGTGCTACAGCCTTTATACATCATTATAGAAAAAATACTCATTAGGAATAGTAGCCTCCCATCATAGTCAATCCAACCAAAAAGAGAAAAGCTTCCACATTAACAAGAAAAATGTACAACAACTTTTGGAACACATGCTGTCCAACAATTTCAGCAAAGTTATAATCAGCTTAGCCTCTTGTTTTACATAAGAAAATCATACTAAACACATAAGTATTCTTACCTACCTTTACCCTCAAGGTATAGGGCTTCTCTAAGAACCCTAAAAGTCTCTTGTGGCTGCTTGTAAAGTCAAGAAAGAGTTGAGAGAGAACTTGCAAAACAATCTGATTTTTTTGTTCAAGTTAAATATGGCTTATGGGAGCTTTTTTAATTCCTTTTTAAAGGGGGTCTTTGGCCGACCTACTAAGGAATTTTTAACCTTACTTTACTAATCTTGTGATGCAGCCTCTTGCCCCTTTCACTTGGGCCTTATTGGGTTCAAATTGGTTGGGCCTTGGCTGCCACTTTTCCCATTTCTCCTTACTTAGTTTTGGCCCAATTCACCAAGTGAGTTTTGTTGTACTTGGGTCCTTTCTCTATTATTCTTGGGCTGAAAATATAGTAAATTTATGATGCTAAAACATGGGCTAAGGTTACACCTTTAACACGGACTTTATTCATAATCGGACTTGGATAAATTCGACGTCAGGCCTCGTCTCCGTTTGGCTAGCAAATTTAAGCTAAGCAAGTAGGTGACTCACTTGCTAGCTTCCTAAGTCCTACAAGCACCTCACTTCTCTCACTTCATTTAAGGTTGTGATTTCCTCAATTTGACTTAAAACTTATTTACACTCGACCCTCTTCAGCGTTAGACATACATATCGCCCTCTAATTTGAGATTCAAGCACAAAATTGGCGCTAATTTGAAAAGCCATATCATGTTTAATGTGCATAGGACAAGTACATGTAAGGTGTGGGGTTTTACACTACACCTCGTCCACACAAGGCCTCAAATGGTGCCATCTTGATGCTAAGATGGTAACTATTGTAATAACCAAACTCTGCCAATGGTAAGTGTTGGTCCCATCGAGCCCCAAAAATCAGTCACCCAAGCCCGTAGCATGTCCACCAACCCCTGAATGGTGAACTCAGTCAGTCCATCTGTCTGAGGGTGGAAAGTTGAACTCAAATCCACTCTACTATCCAAACCACGCTGAAGAGCCAACCAAAAACGGGAGGTAAACACAGAACCTGTGTCTAATACTATCGATACTGGAACACCATGCAATTTGAAATGTTCTGAATATACAACCTAACCAACTACTCTGCATTGTAGCTAGTCTTTATAGATACTAGCCAACTACTCTACATTGTAGCTAGTCTTTATAGGTAAGAAGTGTGTTGACTTGGTCAAATGATCAATGATCACCCAAACTAAATTAAATGTGCCCAAGGCCTTACCACACCCAGGACACATCTCATTAGGAACCACGACACCAACACCTTGGGTCCTTGGGAAGTTATTGGCAAATCTCCTATTATAAGCATTCGAGGACTCTTAGCCTTAGTGTATCCGGCCACCCTTCTGGAAACCAACCCCTTGGACTGCTACCAAAAACACCATCAGATTTCAAAGTAGCACGATCTAATTCAAAAATTTCACCCAATTGAGCACGTCTAGCATATTTTTTCACAGTAGCAGGATCACTATAACTGACGTCGTTGAGTTCACCAACGTAGAACTCAATAGTTACACCAACTTGTTCAACACTATACTTCGATTCTACCCTTCTAAAAGGAACATCGGTTCTAACAATTCCATCACCGTCTACCAAAACGACCGAAAATGTTTAAAAAAAAATAGGCATACGACATACAAAAAGAACTTACCCTCGGGATGGGCCCTCTTAGCCTAATGACCCCTCCACTTCTTCAATTTCTTCCCTTCCATTTGCTCGGCCTAGTTCATCAAACTTGACAAGTCCATGTCACTAATCAACATGGCTGACCTACACTCCTCACTAACCAAGTAGGACATACCCATCACAAATTTTTTCATCCAAGATCTTGAGTCGGGCACCAAATGTGGACATAATACTAAAGTTGGTTGAACTTGAGGGCATACTCGCTCAAACTCATGGACCCTTGTCTCAAATTCATAAATTCCACCAACTTAGCTTCCCCTAAGTTTAAGGGGGAAGAACCGATTAAGGAAGGCCACCTTGAACTCCTCCTGAAGAACCACATAGTTGACTCCCTTTTCCTCCTTCCATGGGTTGCACCATATTTGTGCTACCAATTTGAGTTGGTAAGCTGCCAACTCCACCTTATCCTTCGGCCTCACACTTATAATAGATAGAATCTTGTAAACCTTATCAATGAATTCTTGAGGGTCCTTACTCACCTTTGACCTATGGAATTCCAAGGGATTCATTCTCATGAAGTCTCTCACCCGAGAGGCCGATGTAGGAGCATGAGGGGCTTGGGCCCCTTGATTGTCTTGATTAGCCACCACTTATGCAAGCTAGGTGATAGCATCCCTAAGCTCTCCATTGGCCGGTTGCTCTTTGAGAGTGTGGGCTCGTCTTCCTCTTGTGTTAGGCATGATCTAGCATAGCAAATAACAAGTGTTAGGGAAGGAAAGCTTACTTCAACTCTATAGCATGACTTAAAACATGAAGAAGGGAAACATTTCCTAAAATGTCTCATAGCCTCCTACTCATAATTGTGGTGCACAATACAACCATGAATAGGACCCTAATAAACACGATGTGTTGGACTCAGAGGATCTAACAACCTAATGCTTTGGTACCATATTTGTCATGACCCAAACCTAGGGCCCAGACGTGACCAGCGAATGGGGAACCCAAAGGAACCCCAAACGAGACTCATAACATATTATTACACATCCTTGGTCGCAGAAGCATTCAAAATGACAATGATAATTAAGTATAAACAAATGAATTGTGACTAAGGATAAACCTTCATAACGTAAAGAAACAAGAGAGTCAAGACTCATAACATAGATATATATCATGTCCAACAACACCTCTACTACATAGATAAGAGTGGAGGCCAAGACAAGCAATCGGGGTCACTCTTATAGTCAATACATAACCAAAAGAAAAATAGTCTTAATACATACCAAGAGATCATAAAGAACATCCCCGAAATGGAGGACTCACCAACAAGCTTGTAGACAATTGAACTAGCCACGTGGAGGAGGAGGATGATCAAGCGATACTCTGATTCCTACATGATGACATCATGTAGGCATAGTGTATGCGTTAGTACATTTATATGTACGAAGTATGTAGGACGCAATGCAACAAGAGATAGGAAACATAGGAAAAATGCAAAATAATAAGCAATGAATATAGCATACTAGCAATATGGTATGTATGATTAATGCTCAAGTAAAATATGGTTACATAGGACATAACATATGTGTAAGAAGAGACCAGTAAACTATTGGTGGATCGCCACACCCTACCACCCTTGGTGATTGAGGTACAAAGCCCTTCAATAGGTTAGTGAATCATCGCACCCTACCACCAATGGTGTCAGAGTACAAACCAACCGATAGGATGGTGGATCGTCGCACCCTACCACCTGTGGTACTGGAGTACAAACCCCCCCGATAGGTTGATAGGTACAAACCCCCAACAAGGTTGATAGATAGTCTCACCCTACCACCCATAGTGCCGGTGTACAAACCCTCGATAGGTTATCAAGGTACGAATCCCTTGACAAGGTTACCCCGCACACAACCCCCGAGTAGGGCATGGTCACATTCCAACACTATAGAGAGAATAGCATATAGGTACATTCACTTCATCATCATATAGTACTCATATACATACATTCATTTCATCATCATATAGTCATTCAATTCATAAGACATGCATTGGACCTTCAATTCCTCAAGAAACCATAACCGGACATTTTATCAAACACTTTGAGGGTATGTAGTGCTAGTGTAAAACCATACAATTCAAGATTGTTATCATGCTAGGAAATCCAATTTAAAACCATCAATAGAAACCTGGTAACACCTTCAAGCAAATATACATCAAAACCCTTCATCAACCAAACATAGTGCGTAGTCATTTTCATAATAAATAAGACCCATGAGTAAATCATCTTTAAACCATTCAAATTTAAGTAAAAGGAAGCGAGAGTATCATAGGTAGAAGGGACACATGAAAGAAACCCACATACCTTAGCTTTGGAGATGAACTTGAAGATTGCAGATGGAGACTTGAAGCTTGAGTGCAATCCTTAAGAATCCAGAAATGGTTTTGAGACTTGAGTTTAGGAGTAAAATATTTGGCAAAGTGTTTGAATGAGTATTGGAGAATGTTTAGAATGATATGACGGTGAAAAATGGCTAAGTATAATTATTTTCACGTTTGGTAATAGTTAGGCCCAAGAATTAAAAGTCTTGGACCGAAGTCAAAAATCTGCTCCATTTGGCTAAGTGTTTGAATGAGTATTGGGGAATGTTTAGAATGATATGACGGTGAAAAATGGCTAAGTATAATTATTTTCACGTTTGGTAATAGTTAGGGCCAAGAATTAAAAGTCTTGGACCGAAGTCAAAAATCTGCTCCAGTTTTAACACTGCTGCGCATCGTGGAAGGGATGCGTGTCAGCCACCTTAGGCTGAAGAAGCAACATGATATGCTTCTATGACTAGTTTTATGGGCCGTGTTTTAAACAATTACCCATACACTGACCCGTAGAACCCTTCCAGTGAGCAGAATAATGTGCACTCTAGTCCATGAGCTAACTTTATGGCCCATAGATAAAACTACAGGTCATAAATAGGGCTCGTGGACTCCAGGTAAGTTCTCTAATTTGTCTAAGTATTGGGGCTTCTACGACCCACTCTATGAGTTATACTTCTACATATGGCCCGTAGATGGGTCCATGAAGCCAATATTCCAAACTAAGGCTTTAGAGTTACACAAGACTAGGGTCTACAGACCATAGAAAACCCTACGACCCATAATCGGTGTTCCATAAAGCTTGGGCCCAATACTCACCTGATCCGGTCAACATATAAAAGAGGGGTCAAATAATATTTACCCCTCATTCTCAAAATATTTCCCAAAACATCTGAACCTTTTCTCCTACCCTATCACTCCAATTAACATTCGGCCTTCATTAATGTTTTTTGACAAATTTTCCGACATCACTCCAGGGACCTAGGGTTTTGCCCCCCTGGAATTCCTCCTTCAATTTTTCATCTTTTTGATCAAATTTCATAAGTTCTTGTCCTAAAACCCTTGTAATACCAAAATTCATTTCATTATGTTGAAATTTTTGATGGGTATGGTAGTCCAAACTCAATGGGTTCGAATTAGTAGTTGCCTTTGTATGTGATATGTGTTTAACCTTGACTAAGTTGTTGCCATTATTTTGAATAATGTAAAATGCCAGAATATGTGTATGGTCGTGTTTTGTTTGAATGTTATTTCATGAAATTTATGTCGTCACATGTCGTTCAAATTTCATGAAAATCATTATTTGAAAAATGAAGTGTGATTGCATGTGTGTGCTTAATTTCTAACTTTCAAACGAGTGTCGGTTTGTGGTGTAAATATGTAAACTTTAAATTATTAGGGTAGTGTATAATTGTTACATGTGGGATATTGGGGAATTTCTTGAGATCTTATGGGGTGCATTATGTTCTTACTTCGGTGCTGATTTATATAATCATGGTCTGATGATGTTGTTTTGGGATCCATTTGACAGACTTTAAAAACCAAGTTACCAAAAATTTAACACCATGAGGGTCTTCTACATCCCATAGAATATTCCATGAGCCGCAGTTGCCCCTCGTGTGAAGATCTATTAACCTTCAGTTTCTGAGACTCCATTAGATGAGACCTTTTACGAGTCATAGATTAGTCTATGGCTCGTAGACAGGTCTCGTAGGGCCATGCTTACTGAAATTTAAGACTGGAACCACATCAATGACTCATGGAATGTTATATGAGTCATAACTGGTCTCGTAGATGTACTTCCAATAGCCAAGTCACCTGCACCCTGCAACCTCTGAGGTTTTTTTTTTATGATTCGTAGTTTCCACTATAGCTCATAAATGAGCCTTCATAGATTCATCTCTCACCAGTTCAGATTGTTCTTACTTGTTGCTCCTTTGCTTGTGGAGCTAATCATAGTGTTAAATGTGTGAATTTAGGTACCATGGCCCAAAAAATCAAGGAAGAATGAAGTACGTGCCTTGCAGCAGTAGTTACAAGGTGAATCTATGGAGGATCAGGGCAACTCCGAGGCTCATGGATCTTTAGAGGAGTTCGATGTCTAGGCTGATGTACACGCCGAGCGACCACAGACATGGGCTGCTAGTAGACAGTCTGGGAAGCCTCAGACTCAGGCTATTGTGGTCCACCCTCCCTAATTTGATAAGGGAGGCAACTAGGACAACAACTAAATACAGATGAATCCTTCAGGAGAGGGATCCGAGTCCAGATTTGAAAATGAGTTAGAGTCTAATTCTTCAGTGGTACCCTGAGCACCAACCTCACCTTTGGATGCTCTATCTAGCTGGTGGTGCATACAAAGTATGCAGGCTATCTCCCAGGGTGACATATAGAAAGATAAGCGAGGTAGAGTAGCCCATTCCATATTCGAGGAGCCCCGGATCATCACCTTAGGGCTAGACAATATCCCTGGCCTCCAGGAAACCATTGCTTGATACAGGATCTAGTGGATGGCAGCATAGTCGATGAGTACTTCCCACCTATGGTTCATTATTTCTTTGCGTCTTACGCTTCCCTTATCCTTAGTTCTCTCCCAAAGGGGAAGAGATCCTGCACTCAGCCCCAATTGACATATACAGAGGTGAGGGATGTATAGGTTGATATGTCTGAGGCCACAATCCACTACATGTTTTTTGGTCTCGAGTACCAATCCCCTAGGACCACAACAATGTTTGACTACAGATCGAGCTGACTCGGGACAAGGCCATGATGAGAGATCCAACTC
Organism: Solanum medicagineum; assembly: GCA_026153255.1. NCBI lineage: Eukaryota > Viridiplantae > Streptophyta > Magnoliopsida > Solanales > Solanaceae > Solanum > Solanum medicagineum. Next base: position 7,421 of record JAPFFP010019663.1, read on the forward strand.
GAAAGGCCACTTTGATGAGATGGGTTGTTGACCACATTCTTGAGTAGGGCCAGGACCCTGGGTGGGTATCTATATTATCAGAGCCAATAGTGAAGTCGTCCCTTAGCTTCACTAGTAATTTTTTGTGGGTTGTGATGATGTCACCGATCTGGCCCATACATGCAGATAGTACCCTAATGTTGGATTGTGTACTGTTGGTTGCTAGCATCTTGGCTAGCTGTGACATAGACTGGGCCTGCATGATTGCAGAGCATATTCATGAGGCAACACTAAAGAGGTATATCTCCATTTCTCTCCCGTGCTTGATATATCGACTTTGTATAGAGTCAAGGATGGAGATCCTTTATCATTTGTACTCTCTGATCGAGGTCCGAAGGGCTTTAGATGACAGCCTGATCAAGGCTGATGAGAACCCGGTGGCCTTTCAACGATCACCATGCCCTTATATCCAGATGCTTGAGATGTTCACTATAGTGCCACCGCTTGAGCCTCCATCTTCTTCAATCGCTACTGCTCCCACTGCTGAGGGGCTCCAATAGATAGAGATTGATGTAAAGAGAGGGTCCACTACTACCACTACTGCATCAAAGGTTGTGCCTACACATGCAACACCCACTGGCATGGTTTATTTGTCAACGACACTAATTCGGGCCATGGCATGAAGGCAGGCTTGCACTGAGTCACAGTTGACTTAGTTAGTACATCAGATTCAGCCTTGGGTTCGCTAGGCCATCTTAAAGGCTGAGGCGCATAAGCAGACATACATTGTGGCTGCTATTAAGGAGAGACTCACACTAGTTGATAGCTGCATTAATGTGTTTAAGAGGTGAGTACAGTAGAGCCTTAGCTCAGAGCAACCTACAGACTTGACGGCCATTCGGACAAAGATCCATCAGCTTTGATTGGAGATGAGAGCAGTAGTAGTGGCACGAACTGTTCTACCACAAGCTGATCCCATCAATATGGTGGTAGATTTATTTTCTCTAGAGGAACCACTTCTTTCCCTTGAGAAGTGACCCCACATTAATGATCATGATGTCGTTAGACAAAAGATGGGGATGGTAGAGCAGTAGTAGTTCGAGCTTGGAGGCTATGGTCCATGCAGGATGAGAAGGAGCGGCGAGCATAAGTGTTAGAGAGTATGAGGGATATTGGACCCTCTAGACATTCTCCTGCTACTGAGGGGACCACCAGGCAGGTTGAGGGTGGTCAGACTTAGCCAGAGACTGGCACTTAGGTGCCCAGGTATATTCTTTGGCCCTATGCTTCATTATTGTGATATTTTGTGCATTAATGACAATGGAAATCTTTTCAATGGGTTGTGGGTAGTTATAGGCCTCAGTGAAGTCTGAGTAACAATGTCCTATAACTATCCTAAATTTTTATCGAAGGGGTTTTTCTACCTGTGTTAGTTTTCCCAAAGGATATTTATTTTCTACTAAACTGGTATGTTTAGGATAAGCAGATATTATTAGTAGCATGTAGTACTGAAGTCTATGGCATATGTTTGTTTTGTGTGAAAACTGATACCATCAAAAAGTTTGGTAGTTAGTATTGATAGCAACCATACATGTTTGATTAATTAGTAGTTCTTGTTCTGATAAGTAAGGCTTTAATGTGATGAAAAACATAATCTGAGAGAATATGTCAATAGTGTAATCAGTGTCATGTGTGTGCGAGCTTTATTTGCAAAATTCTTATACTATGTTTTAATTTAGAACTTGCCCTATTACTCTGACTTACACTATAGGTTAGTTGGTTAGGAAAGAATCTTAGGACATTGTTCATATTAGTCCACTTAGCCTAAATAACGAATCAAATGTGTATTGTATCCCTTTATCCCAATGTTTAAGCCTTGCATGTACCCTTTTTATTGTAAAAGCCTAAGTAATCTAACCTTGTTGAATGTAAAATCCTGAAATTGGCCCTGGTCCTTCATTGAACATTGTGCACCTTGACCGAGGCAAAAATCTTAAGTTGACCGTGGCTACCAAAAGTGTCCTTGGTTCATAGGTTGGATATTGTGCACCTCGACTCAGGCCAAAAGCCTAAGTTTGGGGTGGCTCGTGTAAAGGTAATCACATAAAATAGGGTGAAAGTTAGTGATACATGGAAAAAGGGATAAAAATATACTATGAGTCCAAGAAAAATGAATAGATGCCTAATCAATGAGCTGAAAAGAAAAATGACTTATGAAAAAGGCAATGAGCTAAAAATAAGAGTAAGGCACCCAGAAAAACTTGAAATAGGAGAAAGGGAGAATGAGTTTAAAAAAAAAAGAAGACAATGTTGGTAGGGTAAAAAAGTGTAGAATAATGCAGTGTTAAGAAGGGCCTTTGATGTTGCCCAAGCTACACCTCCTTTTTGAGGATAAAACGGTCATTGTTAAGTAATAAAACCTAACCAAGGTTAGGGTCGAACCCAAGGGAATACTGTATACACAGAAGAATTCAATTATGCAATTTATGTTATTAACTAACTTATCTCCCCTAAAGGGGGGGAGGTTAATAACACCTAGTGAAAGTAATGGTAAACTAAAGCAAGTGTTTAAATCAATATGGAGAGAAACTAGGGTATTGTGGTCCCCACGATTCCCTAACTTAGTATCATCGAATAAACTAATTCTTTTCTAGTGTGTAGCATGAAAGATGGTAAGTTAAGTTCACCAAAACCTTTAACGCAGGTGAGAGGTGAATTTTACTAGTCGCAGAGCATTTTACGGGCCATAAATTGGCCTATCTCCACAGTGTGACATTACTAACCATTACCTATTGTCCCAGTACAATCTCCTCTTGGTCCAATTTAGTAGACAAGAACACATCCATCGAATCCTAATAATTAAGCTATTTTCTTATTTATTACTACTTGGTCCAATCAGTAACACTAAGTGGGTTAATGTTGGACCCTACTAGAAAACATGCAAAACAAAGAGAGTTAATTAATACATGCATACACACTTTTCAAGAATTATGAATTGTCTAATTTTAACTTGTTAGTTCTTTATGGTTCCCACAACCCTAGTTGTCGATTTACCTACTCATGATTTGTATAGATGTAAGACTTATGAAGTGAATAACATAATACAATACTTACACAATTGAATTAAGCACAAGTATATGCAAGTTTCATTGAGAATTACAAGATTGTAAATAGAAGATCAAATCAAAGTGTACAAGTATTTCTCAAAACTCTCCAATGTTTTTCTCTACTCTATCTCACTATTTTCCTGCTAACTCTCCGAACTCTGTTGGAAAACTAACCTAAAAATTTATTTATAACTTTTAAAATACATGTCCTAAATAAAATAGGATAGCCAGGTTGGCACACCTCACAAGATGCTTTACAAGCCGTATTGTGTTTCATGGCCCATGATTGGGCTTTCGTACTTCGTTGATGCAAATTTGGACTTGTCTTTTATGACACCCCCTCCATGGCCCATAAAAGGTTCTACAGCCCGTAGGGGGTTTTGTCTGAAGAATTTTTAGAAAGTCCTTCTTTGATCCTCATGGCACGAGACTTGATCTACGACTCATAAAATGGTTCACGACCCATTTATATGTTCGTAGAACAAACATTAGAAATCTACCACTCACTAGAATTGTACGTGAGACCTCCTTCATGACCCTTAAAATGCTCTACGGCTAGTAAACAGTCTCGTACATCCTCAAAATCAGCAACTTCTGCATATTCTTTCCAAAATCAATGGTTTGATAAACTTAACTTACCGTTCTTCATGCTACACACTAGAAAATAATTTGGTTGTCTGATGATACTAAGTTAGGGAATCATGGGGAACACAATATCCTAGTTTCTCTTCTCATTGGTTTAATACTTGTCTTAGTTTAAGGTTATTTTACTAGTGATTATAACCCCCCCTTTTGGGGAGATAAGTTGGTTAATAAACCTGGATTGCAAAACTGAATTCTTCTATGTCTACCATATTCCTTGGATTCGACCCTAACCTCTGATAGGTTCTATATCTTGACAAAGACCACTTTAGCATCAAAAAGGAGGTGAAGCATGGGCTACATCAAGATTTTGGCACCATTGTATGGCTAGACTTGTTTAATTCAAGTAATTTGGGAATCGATCCTTGTTTCCCTCATTGTACATTTTTTTTGTTGTTTTTGTTTTCTTTCAGGGTATAGGTGTAGTATATGCCCAACACGTGAAGTTGAGGCATACCCTTAACTCTATTTGACCCAAAGATCCAGAGAAGACTGAAAAGAATAGCCCAAGTTAATGCCAACAACGCGGCAAATACAGCTCTAAACCGGAATGAGAATGGGAACGAAAACAATGAAAACTCTCTTCTTGAGGACATTGTTCAACAACCATAGGACTTCAATACAGAAGCTTATCGGTGGAATCAATATCGATTGAACCCTATTGCTGTAGAGGTGACTGGAGTTATTAGGTTACCATCACTGCCAGCTAACATAAAGTTCATGATTTCAAGTAGGTTGCTTCAGATGTTGCAAAATCGTGGGTAGTTTGTGGGCCTATCATCAGAGGATCCTCATAGACATCTACACAATATTGCATTTGTCTGCAATAGTTTGATAGTAATATAGAATCTATATATGGATTTTGTGGGACTTCGTGTCTTCCCATTATCTCTAACAGGAATGCAGCATTATGGCTATCCAAGCTCCCGCAGAGTTCGATCACCAGTTAGGCAGAGTTGCAGAAGGCCTTTTTGGAGAGGTACTTCTTGGTTACTTGATCAGTATTACATGGGAGTGGTTCATAAAGTTCTTAAAGAGTGTCCCAGACAACAAAATTGTTTATGATGCCTTAGTGGAGATCTTCTACTATGTCCTAGATAAGAATTGTCAAGCTTATGTTGATACCTTTATGAGGGGCATGTTCTTAGATCAACCATTTGCAAGGATCGCTAAAAGGATGGAAAGGGTGGTCAAGACCAATTAGAGCATCTACCAAAAGTTCATGCACTATTAGTATTTGGTTTTGAGTAAGCTAAAATAAATGAAGAGATTATGCAAGAGCTTACTGCAGCGTAAAGGTATGGAGGTGATGATGAAGCAGAATCAGGAATGAGTCAATGTAGTTGTTCATCACCCTCCGCGAGCACCCATGTATGATAATCCTTATTATGAGGAGGACACTTGTTTCCTTGCTGATAAAATAGGGGTTTTCCATACCAACGCCCAAGGGTCCAATCAGGACTATTAGCACCAAGGTCAAGGAAACTAAGGTCAAAACTTTAATCGAGATGGAGCTTTCAAAGACAACTGCAGAGGGTACTATGACAGGAATCACGACCAAGACAATGCAGGTTGAGGCTATAGAGATGGTTAAATAGTCCTTATATGCCACCACATAACTGTGACACTGGTGGTAGTACTTCTAGAGTTGAGTAGATGTTTGACCGCCTATTGAAGAAAGTTGAGATAGTGGATGAGATTTTGAGGGGGATGAAATCTATGATCTCTAGTATAAATCAAAGATCGAGTCTTATTTTTTACCATCAAATAGCTAGAGCAACAGTTTGGTCAAGTGTCAACTCAACTAAATTAGTGTCAGAAGGGTACACTGCCTAGCAACACAGTTCAGAATCCAAAGAATGAAGGGAAAAGCATGGTGATTACTACTAATGGTAGCAAGAGCACCATTGATCCTCCCATGCTGCTAGATGAGGATTATGTTTTTGAGGAGGTAGTTGAGGTCAAGGATGCAGATACCAGAGATAATCGTGGCAAGGATGAGGTGAGTGATGCTGTCGATGCACCTCGAAGCTAAAACCTATTCCTAGGCCTCCTCCTTCCTTCCCTTAGAGAATTAAAAAGAAGTAGGAGGATGGCAAGTTCAAGCACTTTCTCTCCATACTGAAACAACTCTCCATCAATATCCCTCTCATTTAGGTATTGGAGAAGATGCCAGGGTATGCAAAGTACATGAAAGGTCTAGTTACGAAGAAGCGTACTATGTGTCAAGAGCTCCCCCAAGCGATTCAACATTGTGGTGCAATTGCTACGAGGTCCTTGGTTCAAAAGTGAGCAAATCTCAATGTTTTTACCATACCATGCACTATTAAAGATGTGGAGTTTGCAAGGGCATTGTGTGATCTCGGTGCCAACATAAGTCTGATGTCCTTTGCGGTCTACAAGAAGCTAGGATTAGGAGCCCTACTCAGACGCGCACGTGGTTGTTGATGGTTGACGACACAGTGAAGAAGCCTTTGGGGATATATTATAATGTTATTTTTAAGGTTAAGAAGTTCATATTCCTCACAAACTTTATGATCCTAGATTATGAAGTCGACTTCGATGTCCCAATCATCTTGGGAGGCCATTCTTAGCCACTAGTCGGGTAGTACTGGATATGGAAGCAGTCCAACTCAGGTTTAGATTGAATGATAAAGAAGTTTTCTTTGATATCTGTCAGTCTATGAAGAGGCCAAATGATCCGAAGAGTGAGGTTTAGGCACTTGGTGAAGTCTGAGTAACCAAGTTGTTCAAGTTGTGCCACAATAATAAGTCATGTGCTTCTTGGGAGGCAACCCAAGGTTTTTGATGTAATAATTGTAGTTGTATCTTTATTTTTTGTTTTTGGACTAATAGGTAGTTTATGTTTTTGCATTTTTGTTATAATTTTGGACATTGGGCTGGTGGCATATAGGGTAACCGTGTGTTCTGTGAAGAATGTGCAAGTACATGACTAAGTCAGTCATCCTGGGATGAAAAGACATCAAGAAGTGCCTCTACGATTAGTTCTACAGGTCGTACATCACTCTACGACCCGTATACCAACTCGTAGACACTTTTTGTGAGCAAAACATCATGCACTCTAGCCCAAGAGCCAATTTTACAGATTGTAGAACAAACTACGGATCGTGAATAGGGCTCATGGACCCCAGGTAAGTTTTCTGAGCTTTTGACTAATTGTTGCGGTTTCTACGACCAAATCTACTAGTTATATATTATTCTACGACTCGTAGGCTAGTTTGTGAAATCCATTCCTTGAAACTAGGGTTTGGGATTTCTAAGAAACCATGATTTAAGGCTCGTGAAACACTCTACGGCCCATAATTGGGGTTACATAGAGTCTGGGCTCATCAGTTTTTGACTGACCCAGTCAAACTATAAAAAATGATGTCAAAATAGTTTGACCCCATTTCTTGACTTAATTACGATATATACCCGGCCAAACCCCACCCCAAACCTTTCCGATTACCGACGGCAGCACCACCACCACCATTTTTCGACAAGCTTTTTCGGCATCCTAGGGTTTTCAGTGTCTCATTACCTCCTTCAATTTCTATGATTTAATCACTCAAATTGGTAAGTTTTTTGTCTTTAAAACACCCTTTGTTTACCAATTATTGTGTGATTAGGTTGGAATTCTTTGTCAGGTATAGTTAATTTAGACACAAACCCATGTGTGTAAATTGATACGATTGATAAATAAATTGTTGTTGCCCATACATGAACATGTGTTTAGGACTGAAATTTGGTGTAGTTGCTATGTTTTGTGTTTGAATGATGTGTTTGACACCTATCTAATCACTCACCATTGGAAATAAATTGACTATGTATAAGAAATTCGGTGTGTGATGACATAGGTTCGTTTTTTTTATGTTAATTCATTCAAATGGGGTCTGAAGGGCTAGGAAAGCACGCTTAACAATTTTCAATGGGCTATATCTACAAATTATCATTTGGGGGTGTTGGGTGTTGTGTCATGAATTATGTGGGGTGTGTTCATATTGCTTCTATACTAATAGAATAGTTGAAAAAGTCATATGGGGTCTGTATTGATGGACTTAGAAACTCAGGTGACTGAGTTTTCTGTTCTACGAGGGTCTTTTACATCCCGTGGAACATTTCACAAGTCGTAATTGTCTCTTGTATAAGATTCCAGAAACTTGAAGTTTTTGTGTACTTATCAGTGAGACCTTCTACAAGTCGTAAAACATTTTACGGCTCATAGACAGCTCTCGTGGATCCTTGCCAGCAGAAGAGTCAGACACTGGAATCATCTACGACTCAGTCTATGACTCATAAAACCTTCTACGAGTCATACTTGATCCTGTAAATGTCATTCTAGTAAACAAAATATATGACAACTATTTTTAAGATAGCCTTCTACGGCTCGCAGTTTCCACTACAGCCTGTAGAGGTGCTTTTGTTGACCCTTTTGCAACTAAGTCTGATATGTTTTTGCATTTCTTTTTCTGATTTGTGGGGATAACTAGGTTGCATAAATGTGCATGTTTCAGGTACTATGGCACCAAATCCAAGACGTGAGGAGATTAAAGCCATGCAGAGGGGGCTCAGAGATAAGACCTCGAGGAAGGAGCAGACCTTACGCTTAGTGGATCACTTGAGGAGCTTAGATGAAACGACCCCCAAAAGTTCCCGAAAATGTGCCTCAAAAGTGCTTGGAATCATAATTTTCATATATCTTAAAAATCATTTGTAATATCAAAAATCTGACTTCATATTCGTGACCATGGGAAAATTGAGTGAGAAATAGGTCTAACCCCGATTTTAGAGCAACCGAATCAAAGTTTCAATTTCCCAAAAATTTAATTTCCAAAATTGATCCATGTTTGTACCGCGACGCGCAGTTGTTATGGACCTATGTAAAAATTTCCTCCACGTTGGGTCTGCGTCACGGAGCAGATATGGACCTATGTTATTTTGTTGCCAGTTTTTTCAATTCGGTCCAAGGCTTTTGAGTCTTGGGCCTAAGTCTTCCCATAAGTAAAAATACCTATACTTAGTCATATTTTACCTTCATATCATACAAGTCATTCCCCAATACTCTCTCAAACACTTAAGGCAAATATTTCACCCAAAATTCAAGTGTAAAAACTCATTCTGGATCTTAAGGATTTCACTCAAGCTTCAAGTCTCCATTTCCAATCTTCATTAAGGAATTCTCCAAAGCTAAGGTAAGTGGGTTTCAACCATTAGGTCCTTTCATCCATGGTGCCTAAGATACCTTTTTACCTAAATTACATATTTCTAAGTTGATTTTGTCACACCCCATGCCCCGTTAGGGTGGACTGGCACCCGTTGCCGATAAGGCCCGGGAGAACCAACCTATACTAT